>BQNB010073916.1:0-31963 GCA_026074375.1 Tanacetum coccineum
AGCTTGTTCGAGTTAAGGTTTGATTGCAGTCATATGTGTCTATTCCGTTGTTACGGATGTGTATGTATGGTCTTTGTCGCGTTTTCTAGAACATTGGTATTGGTTGATAATTATATTTGAGAGATCCGTTAATTTAGAAGCTCTAGAACTTGTGCTTAATCATCATTTACTTGACCGAAGCCTATCACATGTAATGTATCCCGCAAGCCTATGTTATTGCAAGCGATCCCTTAAATGCTATGTTGCTAAAGTATCTGAAAATTGATTGAAGAAGTCCTGTGCTAAGCCTTAGTATATGTTGCAAAAAAAAGGTTATATATGTGTTATAATCGTTCGAAGAAATAAAGGCTTATGTTCGGCGCATGAAGATTAAATCCTCTCTAGTACCCAAGTTCCGCCCTTCAGTCAGGTTTATGTGTTAAGTACAAGCCTATGGTAGTTGTCTAGATTATGGTTGTGC
This sequence comes from Tanacetum coccineum, assembly GCA_026074375.1. Lineage (NCBI taxonomy): Eukaryota > Viridiplantae > Streptophyta > Magnoliopsida > Asterales > Asteraceae > Tanacetum > Tanacetum coccineum. Next base: position 461 of record BQNB010073916.1, read on the forward strand.
AAATTGAGAGTTCTTCACAAAATCATATCTAAACCCTATCTGAGTGGCTGGGTGAATTTTAAAATCAAACACTATCCCTATGTAAGGTGCTATGTTATATGTCTATGCCTCTAAAATGCAATCTCTAATAAAAATTCAAATTTTCTCCATATCACGATAAATGATTTTATTTTCTCGCTTCCATTGCTTGAGGGCAATCAATAAGCTAAGTGTGGAGGGATTTGATAACCCCCAAATTATACATGTTTTCTATGGCGTTATTTATATATATTTGATCATTTCTCGTGAACTTTTGATACTTAATTAAGCTTAAATTGCTTATAGGTTCACTTGAAGACTCTAAAGACCCAAGCTCAAGAATCTATACACTTTGGGAGGAAAATACAAGAAAAGAAAGATTTCTAGCCAAAATTCAAGAAGTCCGCCACACTTGTTACATTGTGCGCCGCACTTTCCTCGGAAGTTCAAACACCGTCGCACTTACAACATTGTGCGCCGCACATTTTCCCAAAGATTAAAGAATTAAAGTCCATTAAATGCGCCTGCATTAACTCCTCAAAACTGCCGCACTTATTTGTAAGTGCGCCGCACTTCTAGTAAAAGTCATTAAATGCTATCGCATTAACTCACCAAGTCTGCCATACTTATTTGTAAGTGCGCCACACTTTTCACTAAATTTTGCCTATAAATTGAGACAAAATTTCTCAAACAATTCATTCCTCTCACACCTATTTCCCACTACCTATCTCATTCTACACACATGTATCCTTTTCCCTTTCACCAAAACACCAAGAAATACCTTTTCCCTTGAAGAAAAAGATCTAAAGATCAAGAACGAAGAAGTTTTCTTACCTTGTTAATGAAATAATGGAAATTTATGTAATGAGTACTTTTGTTATGAACTCCTTAGCCATGAGAGGCTAAATCTCTCATGACTACTCGGTGAAGTTATGATAATGAATAAGTGTTTGGTATGATCTTAACCGCTTTAATCTTAAGCTTATGGTGCAACCCTGTATATCCATCTTATCTATTTTTTGCTTATCAACATAGATATATAATCATATCGGTATAGTCGAAAGACCCTTTATGATCTAGTTGTTTTAAAGAATTGAATCTATTGTCTTTAACGATTGTGGACGAGAAATCCAGCTTTCTGTATAAATTTGCAAAAACAAAATAAGCTTTGATATCTTATTAACTGGATTATTAGTGACAACATTGGTCCTGTTTACAAAAAATAAGTCTTAAGTAAACATTGAATTGTGAAACGTTTTCTGACGAAAATTGTCATTATAAATTAAGCCCCATCTTCGAGGTCACACTCACTTTCCTACACTTATAAGTTCTTTATCACTATTCGAAGTAGTCCATACCTTTTATCATTGGAGAAAGAAAAAATAATTTTAAAATTATTAAAAGTCTATTTTCCTTTCTTAATATTTGAACACTACTCTAATCCCTGTGGTACTACATGGACTGAACCTAAAAAGATAATACTGCATTCGAGGGATATACTTTTACCGTGTGTTTCCATAAAATTATCCGGTAAATTATGGAGACTTATAATTTTAAAGTGCGCTTTGAACCACATCAATATAAAATCATCAAAAACAAAATACAAAATCTAGAAAAAATTTCACAAATTCCAAAAAGGAATACTTCTCGACGTGGTCTTTTAGAATCGATAACATTAACGTACCTAGAAAATTCGATTAACATACGACTGGTAGTACATGAAGTTCGAGCACGAGTTCAAAAGTTTTAAAACATGTTATTTCTAATTTTTCTCTATGACTTTTATACATTTCAGTACATAACTCAGACCTAATTGTAAGAAAAGTGTATCTTTTAAGATAACTTATCTTGTCAACAAGAAAGTTAAATTTTCTCGAGGCTTGGGCTCCTATACAAAACATTCAACTGTTTTGAGCTCATGACAATGGCTTACAGTTACCTCAGACTGTAACCCGGACCTAAATGTTAGGGGTGGTGTACGCTTCAGTGCGCTTACTCTAAAAATAGAAGAGAAGTCTTTATCATGGTAAATTTACATACCGATGAACATAAATATTCAAAAAGAATTACAATTATTAAATATGTTTACAATATAAAATTGTTGTATCTTCCATAATAAGTTGTATTTTGTCAAAATTGTGTGTTCAACACTCCCTTCCTAAAATAAGTTTAAAAATTATAGCATCAATTTTTCTTAAAATATCATATTTATGTAGATCAATTTTTGAGAGGGAGCTTTTAAAACTAAAAGATGTAGAAACTAAAAAGGGGGTTGAATAGTTTACACGTTTTATTAACGGTTTAAAAGTTTACTTTCAAAAATGTATAGATCCGAGTTATATGTTCAATCAAATCACATATGAACAAGCAAATAACATCAAACGAAAACTAAATAACAACAGAATAAATAAATGTAAATAGATAAGGAAAGAAACACCCAAACCAAGACACCACAGATTTTATAGTGTTATTCGGACAACAAGCACTTCTTTTCGCCTTACCTCCATTCCCCGAGTATCCGACTCGAGATTTCACTATGTCAACAAGCTCCTTTAGGCGTAGAAACCGTAACATGCCTTACAGATATTTTTCGACACTACCTAAATGTCGAGCCTAATCGTTAGCTTGAACCAAACTACCACAATCATAAGAATAAAACACACTCACAGATCTACACTATCAGACTACAAATATCGAAATCAACATAAATACACAGAATACAAACTAACAATTAGAGGTTTGTACTTAGAAGAAAGAGGAGAGATCACTAATTAACACTTCGTTTCATGACGAATACAAGTGGTTCTGCTCTTGCACTTTGAAGAGAGATGGAAGAGATGCGAAGAAGAGAAAAACACTTTGAAACAAGATCTAAGTATGTTAGTGATCAAGAGTTTTAGTGTGAGAAAAAAGGTTTAGAGTGAGAAAGAAAAGACTGAAAAATTTCGTGGAAAGAGGAATATTTTTCTGCTGGGAATGGAGCAGTATTTATAGACAGGAAATCCCAACGGTCATCTAGTGGGGCGGTCCCCTTAAATATAAGAGGGGCCGCCAAGGCCAGATAAGGGTGCCGCCACTAGACCTCCAGCTCAAGTTTTTGCTCTTTCTTTTGTGGTAAGGTTATATCTTTATGGAACCTTCCAACAATTTGGGGGAAAATTTGAATTCTCAAAATTTTATATAGTCTAATAAAACACATTTCTTTTATTAGAATATAAATATTTTGTAAATGTATTTTTGAGAAAATACTTTTGTAGAATTAAAAGTGAGGATTAAGAGAAAATTATTTTCTTGATCACTAATCATGCTTAATTATTTTGTTTGTCCATACCTTAAGTGATCACTAATCTTAGAAATGAAATTTTACATTTAATAATTTGTAAACGTTTATTTTTATTGTAAACGTTTTTACATTTTGTTATTATCAAAACGTTGAGAGGTCGAAAAATATAAATAACGTTTTTAGACATTATTTGTATTAACAATCTCCCCCTTTTTGATGATGACAAAATATAAACTCATTTTAAATAAAATTAAAGATGTCAAATTATTAAATGAGTTATGTTCCATTTCTCCCCTTTTTTTGTCGAATTCAAAAAGAATGATCGTCGAGTTGTTGAAGGAAGAAAGAAATTGACGATATCAAGACTCCCCCTTGATGTATGCTCCCCCTTGTTCGGGGCACCAAGGGATCGATCTTACGAAAATTGTGTGCTACAAAACAAGGTTAGAAGAACAAGTGCAAGACAAATATCTTTTAAAGTAACACATTGTATTTAATTCAACAAAATTAGAGTTTCATTCAACCAACAAGAAACTCATACAATAGTACATCCAACTAATACATTCATAAAACTAGAGCTAATACACAATAAAGAGAAACAATACAACATAAGTCCTAAATGATTCATGATTCATAGAAAATGACTTTTTGAGCAAAAGGATTGAGGTAACACATTTATGAAAATATTTGCTAGTTGATTCTTGAAAGGTAGGAAGATGTCGTAATAAAAAGATGAAAGAACAATTATTTAGGAAGATTAATCATGTAGGAATGATTAATTAAAGAGGGAAAAAGAAGGGGTTGGTGAACCATGATTTGGAGGGATACGGGTTAGAGGGATGGGACAGGTTAGGAGATAGTGAATGAAATTGATTTCGTTTCTTAAAGAATGGAATTGGTGTCTAGAAAACTTGCAACAATGATAAAAACTTAAGTGAAATTCAACTTGAGCATAAGAAGGAGGATGAATTTGTGGTGGTGGTGGTGAAGGTAGTGCATGAATGTAGGTATTGGATGGATTATTGTGTGAATCAAGAATGGTAGAAATGTTGTGGAGTTGGTTAATCATTTGATCTCTTAAGGGATTGTAAGATGGTGGTGAAGGAGATTGTAAGTAAACTCTTGGAGGAAGAGGAGGCGAGTCATTTTGGGAAGGAGGTGATGATTTTGGAGTGGATGTTTTGCGTTTCCATACTTGTCTAACCGACATTCTTGGTTTTCTAGAGAAGTTGGAATGGTGGTTTGAGCAATACATTGATAAGAAGAAGAGAGAATGCCAAATATGTTTTAGCCAATCTGGGAAATGACAGCTTGAGGATGTAGGTAGGAGGGTCAAGATACAGAAAAAGAGGTAAACTCGAAAAAAAAAATTCCCTCCTGGTAGCGGTCCCATATCACCAGGCGGTCCCAAATATATTGGGGGGCCGCCGGGTATATAAGGGGGCCGTTTTTTGGAAGCAGGAAGATTTCCAGTTTTCCCTTTTTCTTAAGTCCAGTGATTTCGGCTTCTACCAATATTCAAGAATCAACTAGTTCAAGCAATAATATGTAGTTCTATTCTAACATACAAATCATTTAGCAAGTAGTAGCATTTCATCTCATGTCATAATCATAAAATTTGCTAGTCATAGAAAGATGATAATATGTAGAAGATTATCCAAGTCAAATAAATATTAAAATTTGCCACTCATAGTTCTAACAATAGAGAAATATAATGTATCAAACACGAGAGATGATAATAATAATAATAATAATAATAATAATAATAATAATAATAATAATAATAATAATAATAATAGTGTCATAGTAGTTGTGTCAACACGTTCATTTTTGTTTTCCACCCATCATGTTCTTGAGAGCTTGTCCAATTGACCTTAACCCTTCCCGGTGAGCATCTCTTTGTTGATTTTGAAGATTAATAGTTACGGAGAGATAGGTGTTCAAGTAATGACTTTTACGAGGAGGGTTTTGATGGACTCTAGAGACATCATTTGACGAGGAAGAGATGTTTTGAGATGGAGAGGAAGGATTGGAATGAAAAGATTCGTCATCATTTTCATTAATGGAATCATCCAATGGATGAGATGACGATGGATGATTTAGAGTGGAGGAGGATGAGCTAGAATTTGACTCACGAGGTCTTTTCTTGCCTCAATCCGCTCGTGTCTTTCGCTTGTAATGAGGAGAGAGCGGATGCATGGCTCGATCATGTGAGAGATAATGATCAAAAGCTAACTTAGGAGAGATGGACACGACATGTTTAAATAACCTAGTCAAGAGCATTCCATAAGGTAAGAGTTCCTTTGGTTTGAATCAAGTCTTTTCCATTCTTTTAAGAATGAAAAATGCTAGGTTATAAGGAGTGGATGTCTTAATGCAATAAAGCATGTGACGAAGACAAGCGAAGACATGATCTTTATGTCCTCCTAGACAAATGGCGTTTTCATGAATAATATCAACCCAAGGTTTCATATGAGTTTGAATATCTCGGGTTAAAATTTTGTTTTCACCTACGACAATGGTTTTCTTATTTTTGGTACGAGTCTCTTGACCTTGCTAAGGAACTTGAATATGAGTCTTAATGACTCTTGGAGACGTAGGTTTAGTTTTATAAAGACCTCTACTTGGAACACTTACTGACAAATGGTCAAGAGACCACATTTTGGTGATAGAGGCTTGACCTTTGAATGGGATTTTCATAATTCGACTGAATTCCTCAAGAGTGAGGGAGAATGACTTATTTTGAATGACAAAGTTGACAACAAATTGACCCTCACGATTATAGGTAAAAGTGAGTTGACAATAAAACTCGAGAACAAAGCGAGGTACAATTTGTTCGTTAATGTCTAACAAACAATCAAAACCGATTGACTTAAACTTAGCATGAATATGACTCATATTTTCAAAGTTTGGACTTACAATCCTTCCCTCATGAAAGTACCGTTTTTCAAGATTTGCCATTGTGTTTAGCAAGGGTTGATTAAATTTATTTGATATTAGGGGTATGTAGTTTCGTGTCTTTTGATGATCTAGACTGGTAGCTCGAGGCATTGTTACCTAGAAAGACACAAACAAGACCATATTTTAATCTCTTATACTTGTATTAATATTTTAGGTTCGTGTCTAGTGTGTGTCTATGTGCAACGAATGTGGAGTAACGATTAACTCGACCTAAACATAAAATACTAAGAGTTAATCCAAACGCTCCTTAATTTGATTTTGCTTATCCAAACAAGTCAAAAAATACATTTGAATTATGTATCTCAAAATTTGTTCATGAGATGTGTTTGAAAACGTTTTTGTATTGGATTAACATTGCATAACAACAATTTTATTATGTTCCTAATGTGAGTGATTTGAAAATTAAATTGGGGCTTTGGTTCGAAATCAATTTTTCAACAAATTCACTAATGTATGTAAATCCTATGTCTACGGGAAGCATATTAGTTATACATTGTATCCTAGTAATCTTAATTGTACAAAATTGAAAGAAAAATCGAAAATCCCTAATTTTAATTTTTGGTGTTCATCATGAACCCTAGACTCAAATTGAAAGAAAATAGATGAAATGACTTACAATTGATGATATTTAAGATGTTGTGAATGATTGTTGATGTTGATTTTATCATCAATTCGTGTTTTAGTGGTTGATTTTGAGTTTTTGGGTGAAATGGGTCGTGTTCGTCAATGGCAGCACGAAGGGGGTGTTTGTTTTTGTGTTTTGAAATTTTTTGTTTAAGTGTTCCATATTATGTTCTGCTGATGGCGGTCCCATATCCCCTGGCGGTCCCAAATATATTGGGGGGCCGCCCTCAGTCAAGGTTTTTGGACTTAGTTTTTGACAAAAAATTTAAGAAGGGGAGTGACATTTTAATTTGCTTTTCGCGAATTAAATATGCTTAAAGTACTTCGGATGAAGTATTTAAGTTGTCACGACACGAAATGGAACACGGACTAGAATTGAGATAGAAGAAGGAGAAGTGGACTAATATGTTTTATGGAATGTGTTCCATCATTCCTAAACCAAGACGTAGATAGTTAAACGATTCACGTTTAAGGGGTTTAGTAAGAATGTCGGCAATATTGTCGACGGACGGTACTTTTTCGATTGAGATATGTCATTTTTGGACATTATCACGAAGAAAGTGGTGACGAATTTCGATGTGTTTAGTACGAGAATGTTGCACCGGGTTTTTGCTAAGGTCAATCGCGCCTTTGTTGTCGCACATGATGGGAACGTCATCGAGTCGTACGTCGTAGTCGATGAGAGCTTGTTTCATCCATAGTGCTTGTTGACATGCCTTTCTGGCGCTTACGTATTCGGCTTTGGTAGTGGATATAGCAAGAGCGGTTTGTTTCTTCGAGAACCAAGATGTCAAACAACATCCCACGAACGTACAAATACCGCTAGTGCTCTTTCGGTCCACATAATCTCCCGCATGATCAAAGTCAGCATATACTACGGTTTCTATGCCGGTCCCCTTAGGATACCATAATCCTAAGTGCGTAGTGCCTTTAATGTATCGGAAGATACGTTTAACCGCTTCAAGGTGAGAGGTTTTGGGAGCCTCTTGAAAGCGGGCACAAAGGCAGACACTAAACATGATATCAGGCCTACTTGCCGTTAGGTATAATAGACTCATGCCTCGATACTTGGTACTATCTACCGACTCACACTCTTCATCTTTCGTGAGTTTAGTATCGGAGGACATGGGAGTATTCATTAATTTTGAATCTTTTAGACCAAATTTCTTAAGCATTTCTTTAATATACTTAGATTGATTAAAGAATATACCGTCTTCCATTTGTTTAATTTGTAATCCAAGGAAGAAGTTAAGTTCACCCATCATGCTCATCTCGAACTCGTCATGCATGATTTTGGCAAATTCATCACACATGTCTTGACAAGTCGAACCGAATATAATGTCATCGACATATATTTGAACAATGATGAGATTTGAACTTTTCTTCTTAGTAAAAAGAGTGTTATCTACCATTCCTATTTTATATTCATGTTTAGTAAGAAAGGCCTTTAATCTATCATACCAAGCTTTGGGTGCTTGTTTAAGACCATATAAAGCTTTCTTTAATTTATAAACATGATCTAGTTTTTCGAAATCAATGAATCTCAGAGGTTGTGCCACGTATACCTCCTCATTGATAAAACCGTTTAGGAATGCACTTTTTACATCCATTTGGAATAGTTTAAAATCTAAGGCACAAGCATAAGCTAATAATATTCTAATTGACTCAAGTCTAGCAACCGAAGCATAAGTTTCATCATAATCGATGCCCTCTTGTTGGTTGTAGCCTTGAGTAACTAATCTAGCCTTATTTTGAGAAACAACACCGCCTTATTTTGAGAAACAACACCGTTCTCGTCTAACTTATTTCTAAACACCCACTTAGTTCCTATAATTGTCATATTCTTAGGTTGTGGAACTAACTCCCAAACGTCGTTAGCAATGAATTGATTTAATTCTTCTTGCATGGCGACTATCCAACTTTCATCTCCTAAAGCTTCATTCACATTCTTAGGTTCTATAGTTGATATAAAACAAAAGAAGTTACTTTGGTTTTGGGCTTGTGACCTAAGGGTTCTTTGGTTAAGGTTTCCTATGACATTTTCTAATGGATGGTTCCTAGATTCCTTAATGTTGACTATTTCATCAATCTCTAAAGTTTTATCCACAATGTCGTTTTCTAGGTTTTTCTTTTCGGTGACCTTAATTGCTTCTTCTTCATCTAAGTCATCATCCACCAAGGGTGATGTCTTAGAGGGTGGAGGAGTTTCATCGAATGTCACGTTAAGTGATTCTTTGACTTTCCTAGTGTGTTTGTTTAGGATGATGTAGGCTTTACTATTTTGAGAATAACCTAAAAAGACACCTTCGTATGACTTTGGGTCAAACTTGGTAAGGTAGTCTTTAGTGTTCAAAATGAAGCACTTGCTTCCAAACACTCTAAAATAATCTAATGTAGGTTTCCTACCTCTTAAAAGTTCGTAAGGTGTTTTTCTAAGAATGGCTCTAATGAGAATTCGGTTGAGAATGTATGTTGAAGTATCTACGACATTACACCAAAACTTTCGTGGTAACAATTGCTCATTCAACATAGTCCTACTCATTTCTTGAAGTGTTCTATTTTTCCTTTCGACCACTAGTGCGTGGAGCCGAGAAATTGTGTGTAATGCCATTGGTATTACAAAACTCTCCAAACTGCACCTCATTATCAAATTCTCTACCGTGGTCGGTTTTTATTGACACTATTGAGCAACCTAATTGGTTTTGAATTTTCCTACTAAACATTTCGAATTGATCGAAAGCTTCGGTTTTATCCTTAAGGAATCTAGTCCAAGTGTACATAGAGTAGTCATCTACTATGACTAAGGTGTAACGGTTTTCTCCATAACTCCGTACGGCGGATGGACCAAAGAGATCCATATGGAGGAGTTCTAAGCATCTAGTTGGTGAGACTATATTCTTAGCTTTGTGACTAACGTGAGCTTGTTTTCCCATTTTGCAAGCATCACAAAAATGTTGATCAAACTTAAGCTTAGGTAGGTTTCTCACTAATTCCTTAGAAGCCAACGATTGAATGAGATGCATGTTTGAGTGACCTAACCTCCTATGCCACAATGTGGAATTTTCATCAATCGTAGCTAGATAAATTTGATCATTCGGCTTATTTCCTAATTTCATCACATATAAGCCTTTCTTCCTAATACCTCTACCTATGACTTTACCGTCCTTAGTGATTTCACTATCATGTTCAGAGAAAATTACTCTACACTTATTGTCACATAGGGTACAAGTTCAACATCTTGATGAAACAACATTTCATAAGTCGAACAAGGTGGAAGAAACAGAGGCTTGTGTTGAGACAACTGTGCATAAAGATAAGGCAATTATAGAGAAAGAGGAGACCATTAAAGAGACAGCAGATACCCTTACATCATTGCAGAGTGAAGTAGCTTCACTTGAGACTAAAAGGTCCTTAGATGCTAATGAAGAGGTCAAAAAAGCTCATACACGGGTTCATGGGTTGGAGAAGCAGATAGAGAAACTTCTAATGGAGTTTCAGTTAAACAACAACTTTAGGGAGGCTTTAGAAACCAGGTCAAAAGGTTTGGAGAAGAAAAGGCTCGATCTAAACCCCAACGCTTCATGATCTTCAAAAAGTTGCCAGTGCTCATAAGAAGAAAAAGATGGAGGCTGAAATTCAAAGAAGAATATGGAATCCCTGAATCAAGATTTTTTTTATGACACCTTGAGGGCAAGGTGGTTTCGAAGGAGTGGAGAGTATTACGCCCTTGGTTTAGGATAACTATCATAGTTTATTATGTTTAGAAATGTCTTTGTGTTAGGAAAATATTTATTATGTTTGACTATTTTGTTTAAGAATGTCTTTGTGTTAGGAAAGTCAAAAAGTCAATGTTTATCTTTCAGTCAAGTCAAAGGTCATAATAGCTCATAATAGGCCCATGACCCATTTAGCTATTATAAATACTCTTGTACTCTTTCATTAAAATCAATTAAGTTTAAGATAAATAATTCTCTAATCTTCTCTTCTCTCTTCTGACAGAGCTAGCACCCGCTAAAAGTGGTGCCCTATCCCGATACAACCCGCAGAGGTCGTATCATTAACCGTAGAAAAACAAAAAAAAAATTCCGGTCAGGCCTGACTCGTTTTTATCGGTTTTGAACGGTCCTCTCCGATTCTTTGTCGAACGGTTATTATTATCTAGCTGAACCGGTGGCCGACTTTGGTTCCCGGTTGACCCGTTGGTCTAGTTCGGTTTTCAAAACTATATATACCACCAACTTGTTAGCATATAATTGGTATGGAACTTGCGTGTGTTTTTATTCGTGATGTATAATGTCTTAATAAACATTACTTTTCATTTAAAGGGTTAAAAATACATTAAATTAGCGAGTGTTTTAATTAATTTCTCTTTGTGTGTGGTTGGGTTCTGTAAATGAGTTTTGTTGATTTGTGAACTTCTGTAGAGAAATCGTAGAGGGAGGGGGGGGTGAATACGCCATTTCCATTTAAAAACTTAAAGTTTGTATCAAATTATCGATTCATAGTTGAATGCAAATATGGAGAAGTGTGAATTATACATCTCTATATTCATTAGCAACATGTCATAGCATACATGTCATAGCAATATAAACATAATCACAATACTAACTTCTATCCATAACACAATCATCATCCAAACAATATAAGCAATAATCAATATACATATAGATCTAATGATAATATAAATGTAAGACGATAAGGTAAATAAAGATGTAAAGAGAAAGGTAAAAGAAAGTGCAAACCGGACACGATGATTTATAGTAGTTCGGTCACGAAGCTCCGCTTCGCCCTACTCCATTCCCCGAGTACCTAACTCGAGAGTTACTTCACTAGTCAACAAGCTCCCTTCTTGGAGGAGAAAACCACACAACATTGCTTACATTATTTTTCCGACACTAAGCTAGATGTCGAGTTCTTCTTCGGGTACAACCAAACCAGTTATGTTTATGGCCTAACATAACAAACCACACAACGTCGCTTATAATGTTTTCCGACATTAAGCTAAATGTCGAGTTCTAATCTTAGTTAGAACCAATCTTCCACACACTTTGTATTTTGAGGACTAAAATACTAACCAACCATCAACACTTCACTTCACTTAAACACTAAAACACTCACCCTGATCTATCTATTCTCTTTACGATCACTACAATCTATCTATTACACAAGTTTAGAATACATGGACTCGATCTATGCATTGTGAATGTAAGACATGTCACGAATGCACTAACTAAACTACATAACTTTGTATCTTGGAGGAATAGATGATTGGATCACATTTAAATAAACGTATAACAAGTTAAGTGATCAAGGAAAAAGGTGTAGAAGAAGGGTTTAGATCTGAGAAAAACTGTGTGCAAAGAGGTGATAAAATCTGTGGGAACAGTCCACTATTTATAGGAATTTTTTTTTTCTTTTCTTTTTGCCGGCCCCTTTAGCTCCTATGTCGGCCCCCTTATCACTAAGGGGGCCGCCCTTATGAGCTAAGGGGGTTGTCCATTTTTCAGACGCTCCGAAATTGTCCTTTTCTGGGGAAGGTTTATCTAGGGCAGATTTTTCCGTTTTTAGGGTGAAAATTTAAATTCAAATATTTATTTTGAATTGAAACATTTCTTATATGTACAAAAATACTTTGTCTAATTATTTTTGTAAAAAATTTTTGTTACATTTATAAAAATGTAAAGTTTGGGACAAAAATTATTTCTTTGATCATCCAACAAATTTAAAATTTGTTTGTTCATACCTTTAGTGATTTACGTCGGGTGCAAACTTATATTTGTTGTTGAAGCAGACTTGTGACGTCGAGAGATGTTGACGTATGAATGCATTGATGATTTGTGATTACAAGTAACTTGAGCACTTTTACGTTATGTGTTATAAGTTACATGTTTTTCATCACCAAAACATGAAGAGAATGTATAGATTAAATATCGTAATATTTCTACCAACAATCTCCCTCTTTTTGATGATGAAAAAATATGTAAACTATAACTCATAGTAAAATGTATAAGTTACGTGTTTACACTTCTTCTCCCCCTTTTGTCGAAGCAAAAAGGTGGACAATTAGGCGAGACTTTTACTGCACTTCAATCCTTGAAACAAAGAGGCGAGCTTGCATCATCCCCAGCGAAGTCTTGCTCCTATAAACCCCGTAAAATCATCCCAAGATATCTACATTGACACCCGAGCACCCCTAACTCATTGCACTCCTATGATACTTGCATCGCATAGTATATTGACTTTAGCGGATCCATAGATCAAATATGTTACAAACTCTTAACCTACATCAAGGGTTAGATTCGTGCAACAAGATATATATATATATATATATATATATATATATATATATATAAGAGCAATATTATAGGGGTGGAATACACATATCAAGAAATGTGTAGATGTCATAACGGTTGCAACTCCCCCTCGGTGTATGCTCCCCCTTGTTTGGGGCACCAAGGAATCAAGCGACGGAAGTGTGCTACAAAAACAATTAGTAGAAAAGTGCACATATATATAATAATGATGATAGCTATATATATATAAATACACTAACGGGGAACAAGACATGCATGTCTTAGATATATGCACTATAAACTATGACATTTTGAATGAAAATTTAAAACCTAGACACATACAACCTAAATCCAAGATAAAATGAATCATGACGTATACTTAAGACATGAGAATGTTTAGAAACCAATGATAAGGTTCGACCGACACGTGCTTAAGGACTATGACTTGACCAACAAAATTCAGTATAATACCGACTTTAATAAACGAGAAAAAAATTCGTTTATTGATTGACACACTATTATTATGAGAATGACTTCTTCCAAGATGTCATTTGGATAAGGAGTATTAACGTATTTTGATCGACACGTTCCTTATCGTCATCTAACCAAGATGATGATGTGGATTTGAATAGACTAAGGGTTGTATTGAGAGATTCTTAAATCCTCAAGGTTTCGTTGTTAAGCATTATGTATGCTTTTCATGTTTGGGGTGTTTAAGGATAAACATTATCGTAAGACTTTAGGTCGAACTAAATGTTGATAATAACGATGATTTGTTGAGGAAACATAAACGAAGAAGGATGAGCGTGAATGGAAAGGGAAGGCGTTGACTATAGGTTTGTTGGGTGTTTTGTTGGTTGTTAATGTTAACGAACAAAGGTGAAAATGTGAAATGAGGTAGTAGTTCTTTCATGGTGAAAGAAAAATGAAAGACACGATATTGTGATGACTCAACAACACTTAAAGATCAAATATCTTCTTTGTGTTCTTCACTTGCTAGAAAGTGGAAATAATTGGATGATAAGACGCATTTCATTACGAAATTCACTTGACTTTTGACAACATAGGCAAAAATGCTTATGAGTGTGAGACGGATTTCATTACGAAATTCACTTGACTTTTGACAACATAGGCACAAATGCTTATGAGTGTCAGACGCAATTCATTACGAAATTCACTTGACTTTTGACAACATAGGCACACATGCTTATGAGTGTCGAGATATGAGGATGAGACGCATTTCATTACGAAATTCACTTGTGGAGAATGGTTACATGGTGAATCTTCTTGTGAAGATGACTAGGTGGATGGCTCGAGATTGGTAGTGGTAAGGATGACTTGGTTTTACATTGTTGGTTTCTAGTGAATAAGAATCACATATGTGAGTTCTTAAGAGTATTTGGTTAAAAGATATATTTGAACAGGTGTATTTTCCCTTCCCTTTTAATTCGTGCTCATCCGGACATAAATTGTGGAATAAAAAGAATAAATTAAGAAAAATAAAGATGGAAGCGATGAGCTTGACAACGTCATGACGGATGACGGTTAGCATACGATGAACTTCATCCACGAAGTTATGTAACTCTTCTCGAGTATTGCGAATGTTCATAGAACAATTACACGACGAGGTACGAGGTTGTCTTAAAGATGGTAGCGAAAATGTGGACGGAAGATATTAACCATCTATATAATAATAGAGGCGTGATTAAGGTTTTTGTAAAATGAATTAGACATGAACAATGAGTTACATTTAATTTGCATTTCGTGAAATTAAAAATGCTTAAACATTTCGGATGAAATGATTAAGTTGTCGAGATTTATCAAAGTGTATTTAAATAGTATCAAGACTATTAAAATGATACAGACACATTTATGAGATTTGTTTCATCATTCCTAGACCTAGACTTAAATAATTAAACGTTTCACGTTTGAGTAGTTTGGTGAGGATGCCGACGATGTTGTCTTCCGACGGAACTTTTTCGATGAAGATATTTCCTTTTTGGACATTGTCGCGAAGGAAATGACGACGAATTTTGATGAGTTTTCTATCCTAATATTGATGGATAATGTTCGATCCTCATTGTGTATGAGGTGAGCATGACGATAAAACATCGTGACATTTCTATGGTGACGGAATGCACTAACGGAGGTGAATGTACTTAGTCTCAAGGTGTATATATTAAGGAAGCTACAAATCACTTATGTAGAAACTCGTAAGACCTTTGTCACTCGAAGGTTAATGTTAGCTTTTAGATTTTGGAAGAGCGTTTTAACATATGTTGTTAAAAGGCTTGAATATGAATTTTCGGATATGACCTTTAACGTTTGCGATCGCAAGTTAAAGATACTTGAATATTTCGGATGGAATATTTAAGTTGTTAAACCTACTTAGAGGTGTATTAGATTTGTATCTAACCTTACCTTGGCAAAATAATGGATCATTTGGAAGAAAGCGAGATGAGAATTAAGGAAATGTGTGAGTGAAGACTCTAAGAGATATAAGACCATTTTATGACTCTTTTGACCTTTTAGATTTGTGACACGAACGCGAAGAAAAATATTCTAGTGTGAGAAAATATATACCTGGATGCATAAGACATACAGATATAGGCATGCAAGTTTATCTAAGCATTCATCGACACAATAATCAACAAGATTAATGTGTAAGACTATATGACATTTAAACGTTAATTGTCATATATTAAGCTAACATAATATAGGTGCACAATTAATACGTAAGTCATATAAAATGACGCATACAAAACATGATAATCTTAAATGTAATCGACATGTAAAACATGTTAGCATTTAGCATTTAGGAGCATGTGTCATTTAGATAAACTAAGAGATATTTTATCTAAATTGCTAGAAAAAGACAAACGCCTTTATAAAAGACATGTATTTATTAGCTAAGCAATTAAATGCTGAGCATCAAGATAATCATGAATACATATAATTGCATTACATGGGAGCAAGTTATCATCTTGAAACATTAAAGCACATATGTAAGGTGCATTGTGTCTAGATTGACTAAGGAGAAGCCTAATTTCTACGTGCTTAGTGTGCACTCCTAATCAGATACAAAGTCTATCGATGTAGTCTATCATTAGGAATAGCTATTTAATCAAATTAGAGAATGAATATGAGACTATCACCAGTGGTGCTCAATTCAGGCTAAACACGACCATTTTTACGGGTTATACACCGAACCCAACTTCACTCCTGGAAGCAATTCAACCGTTAGATCAAATTGAATTTCTAGTGCAATAGATTCTCCAGTATTCATTCTCATGTTAGACAAAATAGAATTCTTATATTTTCCTAATGAAGTGTAGCAAATATAAAATTTGTATTATCTTTTCATAGAGGGCCTAACATGACTCAACTAACATTCTTTAATTCTGGTTCGCATAATCCTAATCAAGATGTGTGGAATTCTTAGAGAAGCGTAAGCAAGATGTTTTAATCTTTTGTTCAAGATCTATAGGTTGTTTGGTTTCGATTACATATTGCTTGATTTAATGGATGTCTTATATTTAGTCATCTTACATGTGTAGTTGTCACATGTGATATTTAACGTGTTTGGTTTTTCAAAAGCTAAGAGATGTGCTTGTGACAATGAAAAATATGTTATATTGAGAGTGTTTTAAGAATGCTCTTTGGCATATCTTGTGAAATGAATCTCATCAAGATTATTTATCTTAATTGAGTTTGTGATTCTTTAATGATAAATGATTCAAAAGAGACATATTTTATTTTTAAACAAATATGCGTTTCTAAAATTATTATTCTTATCAATGTTATATACCATAATTAAATAAGTATTTGAATAAATGTATTTTTACTTGTTTATGCATTGACACATATTGTGATATGTTATTTTTTTTAATTCTAATAACTTATGTTTTTCAAATAATGTGCAATGTATTATCTTGAAACACAACCATTCATGCCACGAAGAAACTAAAATACTTAGTGTAGGAAACTAAAAGGGGGGTTGAATAGTTTACCGGTTAATTATCCGTTTTAAAACTTTGCTTATAAAATGGTTTGATTCGAGTTGTATGTCAATAAATCAACAATATGAATCACAAGTAAACTATCTAATGTAATGAACTAAATAAACAATAACAATATAAAGAAGTAAGGAAAGAAACTATCAAACCAAGACACCAAGATTTATAGTGGTTCGGCTACGAAGCACCTTTTCGCCCTACTCCACTCCCCGAGTACTCCACTCGAGATTTCACTATGTCAACAAGCTCCCTTTAGGCGGAGAAAACCGTTTACACGTCGCTTACTTTCTTTTCCGACACTAAGCTAGATATTGAGTTCTAATCTTAGCTAGAACCAATCTAAGACTTCACTAAGTCTTTATACACTCACAAGATATATACTCTAGGATTGACACACAATTCAATTTACACAAATACACAATTTACACTATTGGATCTACACACAATCTAAATTACACAACACAACAAAGAAAATATAATGAAGATTTGTGATCTTGAGGAGGAGAAAAAAGATCACTTGATAACAATTCGTTTCTAGATGAATACGATTGATCTTCTCTTCCACTTGATTAGAAGAAGGGAGGAAGAGGGATTTAATCACTTGAAACAAGATCAAGATATATTAGTGATCAAGATATGTGTTTTAGAAAGAAAGAAAGAAGAGAGAAAAGTAGACCTGAGAAAATTCATGGCAAGAGGTTGTGTTTTTCAGATGTGGTGGCCCAGTATTTATAGAGGACAAAAATAGCCGTTATTCTGCTGGTGGTCCCGAAGGTCCCTAATATGTTAGGGGCCCGCCAAGCCTATAAGGGGGAGCCCGTAGAGTACTTTCCTATTTTTGTCTTTTAGTAGGGAATGTGTTATCTGTTTACAAACAAACTCTTGATGTCAGTGCAGGTACTCTTAAACTTAGTGAGGTACATTTTCAATCCTAAATAAAGGAATCAAAGTTTGGTTGCTGAAAAGACTGATATATTAGAAACCAGGGCTTTAAGTAATTTTGATATGATGAACAAGCAATGACTTTTTATCATAACAGTTCAGAACTCAGAATTCACGACCACAACAATGAATAGTAAAGTTCAAAGCTGGTTCCAAAAGTTGTTCCTCCAGCAGACAAGACAACAACATCATGAAAAGAGTTAAAATTACTATTCCACCATCACATAACAATGCTGAGGTCAACATGTAAATATAAAACCTATAAAACCAAATACAAAAATATAAAAATTTCAAAAATAAAATACAAAATCAAAAATTCAGAAAATGTTTCACAAAAAGAATCTTCTTGACATGTCTCTTGGAATCGATAATATTACGTACCTAGAAATGTTAATTAATCATCGTCATGGCGTGTTATTGAAGTTCGAAACTGTGTTCAAATATTTTTTAAAACATGTCATTTCTAATTTTCTTTATGACTTGTAATCACTCTCAGATTGCAACTCGGACCATAACGATAAAGGAGAGTGTACGTTTTAGTACGCTTATCCTTAGCGCTAGAAGAGAAGTCTTCTAACATGATGTTTTTCAAAAAGTTGAACACAATTTTTCAAGATTTTCATACTGAACGATTTCTATTCTTTCAAAATTATGTGTTTCAAACACTCCATCCTCATTAAAGATTTACAAGATAATTCTTTCTACAATTTGTGTCATTCTCAAATTGGAGTCATTGTTTGAGGGGGAGTTTTCGAAAACAAAGTTTTAATTTTTTTTGGGATTTTTTTTTTTTTTGGATACATCATCTCAGGACCAATTTTATGTATTTCAAAACATTATCAATTAAATTCTTAATAACAACTCAGTATAATGATGAATACTCAATTAGATTGTATGTTATAAGATAATTTAGTGGTTGGTGCTAATTTTTCAAGAATTCTTCATGACAATTCATAATCTTTCAAAATTGTGTGCTCAACAATGCTAACCCTCAATTTTATATTCATTTTACAACTCGGTATCATTTTTTGTGTCAAACATATGTAAAATTGAGGGGGAGCAAGTTAATGTTCCATATAATTCATGCTAATAATATTTTTCTCACGGATTTTCATGACAAATTTTAATCACAAAGTATTTCAAAAACTAAGTGAATTAGTATTTAAAATAAGGGGAGAAATGTAATTAAAATGTGATCTTGCAAATAATAAGTGATCTAATCAACTCAAAGTGTTGTTGATACTCTTCGGAAATGGTTTTATGGTTAGAATCTAATACCCAACAACATCTTAATTCACGACGATTCTGAAGTCATAAGGTGGTTAGGTTAGGTATTTGTCTAATGATCCAACCAGAACCGGAGGGATCTACCCAAGGACACTCCATAGTTAGCAATAGCAGTCCTTAAGTATGATTGGAGATGAATGAGTATAAGGGAATAATGCTGACTAAGATTGAGCTAACACTGGAACAATCACAACAAGGTGTTAGTAATGACGTCTTGGTAAGCATTGAAGGGGTTGAAGAATGAAAAAGAAATATATGGATAAAGGGTAAAAATAAAGAAGCCCTCCACACACCTTAGGCAGAAACCGGGTCAATACATAATTTATTGGTTTTCACAAAGATGAATTCTGATATGGAAAACGACATCATGGACCCAGTGATGCAATGCACAACCCTTCCCAGTCATTCGAGTTTCTCTCAACAGAAACTTGTCTTACTTGTCATGGAGATACACACGACTTTTATTGACTTTCTCACTCCGAGTTAGTTGATATTAAATAGATGGCAGTCTACTCCAGCCTCCGAGTACTAAAACCAAAATGCACTAATCGAGTCTAGAGCCAAGAGATCAATAAAATAAATCTCATTAGGACACATTCCATTACAAACACTTGTTGAACACCAATAAGTTCACAAGCTATTAACAAGAGTCCTACGCATTATCCTTGTGATTTTTCCAGAACATCCGAGTGATACTTAAGTATTCACCATGAAGATGGAAATCCTGCTTGAGCCAACATCAAACAAGCTCTTGGTAGGTGACTTGCGAGATTCTATATGAATCAAACTTGTGTCAACTAGAAAGAAACGATGGTGCGATTCTATGTGAATCAAACTTGTTCTAGTAAAATGAATTGACGTTTAATCAGAAAGATAGTAACTATCTGATTCACTCTTACTGTGTTGTCTGCTTTGAGACGCTCCGGTAATGAGAACGGCTAGTGAAGCTGCGAAACCCTGTCAAGAGATTTCAATTTGTATTCTATTGATCATAGGCAGTATGTATACTGATTAACGGGGAACCGTGGTATTGAAACCTTATTCAACGAAAGTGTCAAAGACACTCTCGATCAATATCTGTTGTATTATCACTTATCGTAAACTGAGGTATACGGTGCTGGCGGTATCCCATTCCAGTTGAAGTCGGATTCATTACTACATGCTCATGCTCAAACTACAAAGACATACTACAAGCATCAAGATTCAAGAATCAAGAAAGCTCAAGATTCAAAGACAAAGACTTTTATAAACTCTGATATTCAAGATCTTCCTTCAAGATATCAAGTCTATCAAGGGAGATTATTAGCAAGCTTTCAAGATGATGCAAAGTATGAGCATGTTGGTCAAGACACAAGATCGCAAGGTGGAAAGATGATCAAGACTGAAGGATAAAGATATAAAGATCTCAGACGTACAAACGAAGTCGAAAGACAATGACAAAGGCTCAAGATCAAAGATTACATAGCATGAAGGAACAAGCCTACAATGTAGATCACAAGAGCTTAACGACAAAAGCAATCTCATTGATCTCACGAAGGAGTGTTGCAATGAAACTACTTAGGGGGAGATTGTTGCCTAATTATTAGTCAAACATGGGAAGTTGTTCGTTAGAATATTAAGTCTTGATCATTCAATTATGTAACGTATGGAATAGCTAGAATGGGTAAACGGGCTCATTTATGTAAGCTAATCAGTTACGTGTATCAGGCGTAAGCCCAAGTAATCCCAAACCCTGCCCGTAGAAATACCATATGCATGTAAGCCTCATGGTTTAACTATAAATACCCCTGTTCAAGGATGGAGAAGGTGTTGGTCTCATTTGTAATTTTCACTTACAAGTAAATCAACCATTCTCTTTCATTTCTCTCTCATGTTTCTCTCTCTAACTTCTCTCTAAACTTCTTTATATCTTCCTCCTATTTTTCTTCTTTAATTCGTGTTCCAAGTAAATAAAGTGAAGTGATTACGGGCAACCGACATTATGATTTGAGGAGGGAACATAAACGAAGAAGGATGAGCTTAGAATGGAAACGGACGGTGTTGTTCAACTAGGTTTGTTGGGTGTTTTTGTTGGTTGTTTAATGTGACGAACTAAGGTGAAAATATGAAAAATGTCCGCGCGCCAAGAGCAGTGAAGACTTGACATTGTGATGACTTAACAACACTTGAAGATTAAATATCTTCTTTGTGTTCTTCACTTTGCTAAAAAGTGGAAATGGTTGGATGAAAAATGAAAGACACAACATTATGATGACTGAACAACACTTAAAGATTGAATATCTTCTTTGTGTTCTTCACTTGCTAAAAAGTGGAAATGATTAGATGAGACCCATTTCATTACGAAATTCACTTGACTTTTGACAACATAGGAACAAATGCTTATGAGTGTCGGAATATGAGGATGTGACACATTTCATTATGAAATTCACTTGACTTTTGACAACATAGGCACACATGCTTATTAATGTCGGGAAATAAAGATGAGACATATTTCATTGCGAAATTCACTTGTGGGGAATGGTTACATGGTGAATCTTCTTGTGAAGATGACTAGGTGGATGACTCAAGATTGGTAGTGGTAAGGATGACTCGGTTTTACATTGTTGGTTTCTAGTGAATAAGAATCACATATGTGAGTTCTTGAGAGTATATGTGAACATGTTTGTTTTCCCTTCCTTTTTAATTCGTACTCATCCGGACATAAATTGTGGAATAAAAAGAATAAATGAAGAAAAATAAAGACAGAAGCGATGAGCTTGACAATGTCATGACGGATGGTTAGCATACGATGAACTTCATCCACGAAGTTATGTAGCTCTTCTTGAGTATTAAAAATGCTCATAGAACAATCACACGACGAGGTGCGAGGTTGTCTTAAAGGTAGTAGCAGAAATGTGGACGGAAGATATTAACCATCTAAATAATAATAGAGGTGTGATAAAGATTTTTGTGAAACGACTTAGACATGAACAATGAGTGACATTTTACTTTGCATTTCCTGAATTAAAAATGCTTAAACATTTCGGATGAAATGATTAAGTTGTCGAGATTTATCGGAATGTATTTAATAGTAACAAGACTATTAAAATGAGTATGACAAATTTATGAGATTTGTTTCATCATTCCTAGACCTAGACTTAAAAAGTTTCACGTGTGAGTGGTTTGGTGAGGATGTCGGTGATGTTGTCTTTCGACGAAACTTTTTCGATGAAGATATTTCCTTTTGGACATTGTCGCGAGGGAAAAATGATGATGAACTATAATGAGTATTCTATCATAAGATCGATGGATAATGTTCGATCCTCATTGTGTATGAGGTGAGCATGACGATAAACCATCGTGATATTCCTAAGGGGATGGAAAGGACTAACGGATGTTGAAAGTACTTATGTCTTAAGGTGTGTTATTATAGAGATATGAATCATTATGTAGGAAACTCATAAGACTTTATCACGCGTGGTTGTTGTAAGGCTTGAGCTTTAGAGTGAATTTTAACATATGTTTGTTAAAAAGCCGTGATATGAACTTTCGATATGACCTTTAACGTTTATGATCGCAAGTTAAAGATACTTGAATATTTCAGATGAAATATTTAAGTTGTCAAACCTACTTGGAGGAGTGTTAGATATGTATCTAACTTTTCCTTGACGAAAGAGTGGATTATTTGGAAGAAGGCGAGATGATGATTAAGGGAATGTGTGGGTGAAGTCACACTAACAGGATTAAGGGACCATTTATGACCTCTTTTGACATTTTAGATTTATGACACATACGCGAAGAAAGAAAAAAATATTCTAATGTGAGAAAATATATACCTAGATGTATAGGACATATAGATATAGGCATGTAAGTTTATCTAAGCATGCATCAACACAATAATCAACAAGATTAATGTGTAAGACTCTATGGCATTTAAACGCCAATTGTCTTAACTAAGTGTAGGTGTACAATTAACACGTAAGTCATGTAAAATGACGCATACAAAACATGATAATTTTAAATGTAATCGTCATGTAAAACATGTTAGCATTTAGCATTTAGGAGCATGTGTTATTTAGATAAACCAAAAAATATTTTATCTAAATTGCTAAAAACGACAAATGCCTTTATAGTGGAAATGCATTTAATATCTAAGCAATTAAACGTTGAGCATCAAGATTATGAAGGCATATAATTACATTACATGTGAACCAGTAATCATCTTGAAACATTAAAGCACATATGTAAGGTGCATTGTGTCTAGATTGACTAAGGAGAAGCCTAACTTCTACGTGCTTAGTGTGTACTCCTAATAAGATACAAAGTCTATTGATGTAGACTATCATTAGACATGTTTAGGAAGAACCATTTAATCAAATTAGAGAATGAATATGAGACTATCACTAGTGGTGCTCAATTCAGGCTAAACACGACCATTTTTACGGGTTATACACCGAACCCAACTTCACTCTTGGAAGTAATTCAACCGTTAGGTCAAATTGAATTTCTAGTGCAATAGATTCTCCAGTAGTCATTCTTATGTTAGACAAAATAGAATTCTTATATTTGCCTAATGAAGTGTAGCAAAGAAAAAATTTGTATTATCTTTTCATAGAGGGCCTAACATGACTCAACTAACATACTTTAATTTCGGTTCGCATAATCCTAATGAAGATGTGTGGAATTCTAAGATTAGCTATCTATGCAAATTTATATCTTTTGTTCAAGATCTATAGGTTTTTTGGTTTCGATTACATATTGCTTAATTTAATAGATGTCTTATATTTAATCATCTTACATGTGTAGTTGTCACATGTGATATTTAACGTGTTTGGTTTTTCAAAAGCCAAGAGATGTGCTTATTTGTGACAATGACAAATATGTTATATTGAGAGTGTTTTAAGAATTCTTCATATAATGTCATATGAAATGAATTCTTATCAATAGTATTTATCTTATTAAGGTTTGTGATTCTTTAATGATAAATAATTGAAAAGAGACATATTTTATTTTTTAAACAAATATGCTTTTATAAAATTATTATTCTTATCAATGTTAAATACCATAATTAAATAAGTATTTAAATAAATGTATTTTTACTTGTTTATGCATTGACACATATTGTGATATGTTATTTTTCAATTCTAATAACTTATATTTTTCTAATAATATGTAATGTAGTATCTTGTAACACAACCATTCATGCCATGAAGAAACTAAAATACTTAGGATATATATTATCATTTGTCAATCGTTTAATACGATAGGTGCATGAATTCTTTAAACATAATGTTTTCCAGATATCATGTTATCCTAGGTGAATGAACACGCATATTATTATTATTTCAGAGTTCAGCTAAATGTGAATTTGAGATTTGTGTTGTGCTTTTAAGTAGTATGATCAAAGTTTACATATGTTGTTAGTTTGCTCGTGTTTGGTTTTTTAGAAATGACACATTTACCAATTGCATTGCAATGTAAATTGCTTGGATATTTTGGACGAAACATCCAAGTCGTCAATCCTACTTCATTGTGTATTTTATGCATGTATTAAACATATTAGTATAATATTTTGAACAAAACCATTGGACAATTAGACTCAATATGGCATCATCAACACAAGTGTGAGTTATGATCCGATGCATATTCTTTTCATCTAGAAAATGATGTAATCATTTTCATATCAATCAAGTGTGATTCAGTATGTAGATCCAAGATAATATCTTTTGTTATATATATAGTGATATATTCTTAAAACTAAACAAATAAGAATCCAATTTCATGTTCATACTCAAAAACTTTTCAATTAGATTCGATAAACATATCAATCATAATTTGAATAATGAATCGATATATAATCAAGATCTTTCTTGACCCTCACAAACACTCATTTAAAAGAAAATATATAAATATTTTAATAGTGTGTTCTATTAATCATAAGACTAGTATTAAGTGTGAGGACATTTAAAATGATGACCTAAGTGAGTTATTATGTTTAATAAGGTTTACAAGATGTTGATGTAACATTTGCAAACAAAGTGATATTTTCCTATATGCAATGCAAGACAATTTCGCAATCTTAATGCAAGAAATCTAGCATAAGTTCTAGTTAGGCATAATCCGGAAAACTAGTTACAAATGAATAGTGTGCATGCCACATGTGCTTAAATATTTAATTAGCTCAATTAAAAATAGCAACGATCACTTAATAATTTCAATTAACAAAATTAAAACACAAAGAAGTGCACATAATCATATAGCATAACACATAAAAGTACTTATCGTCGTTTTGTATATTACATATAAAATGTATACTTGGCTCGGTTTTGTTTGAAAACGAATTAGTTTCCTCCCCATTTTAAAAATTAACCAATTTTAATATTTTTGAAAAGTTAATTGCACCATTTTCAAAGATATACCCACTATAAATGCCCGACTCGAAGGAAAAAGTAAAATACAAGTTTTACGTCAAACGACACACAAATTTTTAACCACTATGTAGTATTTTGCATTTTGACTTACTTAAGTTTGTAATAAATAGTTGGAAGTATTTTTAAACGAAAGTAGACTCAATTATATTTAAAATTACGGGTGCACGACTTCTACAGACTTACATGAATTTTCAAAGTTTCTGAAAATCTGTCGAATCAGACAGGTGGCCCCCTGATTGATAAGGGGGCCGGCCAGGAGCTAAGGGGGCCGCCCAGAGAGATAAGGGGGCCGCCCATCTGACACTCCGATTCGCATTTTTTGTACAAAAATATTTACTGACTTAGCGGAAAGATGTAGAACTTACTGAGCTTAATACCGAACATAAATCACTTATTTTAAGCATCATTTTACTTCGAGCTAGTATACTAAGTGTATTTAACAACAAAATTAATACAAGTTAAGCAACAAAACACTTTTCATATTTAATCCCCCTTAATGGGTAATTTGATACATGGATCGTACTCAATTTTTAAAACCATTTGTTTTGAAAATTAGAGCGACGTAGCTCCAAACCTGGGCTCCATGATTACCAATGTCGGAAATCATGACACTGTATTTTTTTTAACAATCTCCCTTTTTTGGATGATGACAAAATATAAACTCTTTAGTCATAAAAATAGACAGTTTAATAAATTACTAATGAGTTTTAAATCCATTTCTCCCCCTGTTTGTCGAACTCAAACAAGTCCCGAGTCGTAGAATTGTAGTAGAAGAGAAAGAAATCGACCGATTGAAGACTCCCCATCTTGATGTAAGCTCACCCTTGTTCGGGAGACACCAAGGGACTCGATCTTCGATAATTTGTTTGTGCAACAACAACAAAGTTAAAGTAAAGTTATGCAAACCAACATTGCAGACAAAATATCTCAAGAGTATAATCCACACTTTAGAAAACTCATAAATAAAGTGCATTCAAAATTTTCCTAGATAGGTATATACATTTTCTTAATAGGATAATATTTGATTGATACAACTTAATGATATGTGACAAAACATATTAAAGCATAGGTGAACATGAATTTAAAAATACATTAATCCTAAAAAATTCATGATTCATAGACATGACTTTTAAACAAAATGTCTTTGGGTCATCCATTATTAGGCCATTTGAAAAAGGTCTATGGTTGAGGTGGAAAATAGGTTGTGAAGGCGGTGGTTAGGAGATACTCAAGATGAGAAAACATAATGTTCATCTCATCTCGAAGGTTCAAATAGAGGTTACGGTTGTGGAAGCAACAAATACAAGTTGATACATGATAGTCATGATAGTTATAGTAGAGTGGATGTCCCATGATAAGAGGTTGAAGTGGTGGTGGTGATGGTAAAGATGGACTTGAGAGATTTTCAAGAGGTGTGATTGGTGATAGTGATAGAGTGATATCCAATGAAGGAATGCTTTGGAGAGGTTGAGGAGAGGTTGGTTCATTTGTAGGAGGTGGTGATACTTGTAGCTTTGATTGAAAGGAAGATGATGTGTTTTCATGACTTAAGGTGGTTTCTTTGGTTGATGTGGTTTTGGATGGTGCATTTGGAGGAGTTGGAGAAGAAGAGGTTGTTGTGGGAGATGGTGTGGAGAAGTTTTCATTGTCATTAGTTAGGTCAACAAATAGTTGCTTTGGTGGTATGATTGTTAGTTTGATTTTCTTGAACCCATGGGAAGAAGATGCTTGTGTATCCATGGAAGTTTGAGGTGTGAGTGGTGAAGGGATAGAGAAGAATTCATGATTTAAGATGTAAGAGATGGATTGAAGAAGTAAGGCATGGGGTTTGAAGTTTTAGATTTCAAAAAGTGTTTGTCAAAATGCAGAAATTATAGCTAGGCCTAGATGGGATAGTGGTCAACTGCACAGAAATTCAGGAGGTCATAGTAGAAGAATCTGTGACCTTTGATGGCGGTCCCTTAAATACCCGGTGGTCCCATATATATTAGGGGGCCGCCCAGTATTTTAGGGGGCCGTTTTCTGGAGACAAGAAACGTTTTCTAAAATTTCCTGATATGCTGTAATTTATTTTTCTAAATTTCCCTTTTTTAGTCAATCGTATTTCATCATATATCATCTAATACTTATTATCTAATCTTCACAATATCAAATATCATGAGTTCTATGAGGGAAGCATATGTATGCAAATTTTATCAAAAGATAAGCATGCATAATATTATATATATAGCAAAGAGTCTATCGAGGTGCATGCAAGCATTGGTTTAGGATGATAAAATCAAAAGATCATCCATGACAAGCTAAGTTGCCCATACTAAGTACTAAGTTACTAATAAGTAGCAAAAGTTTAAATACCTAAGCATAACAGATTAGTAAATAATATAGATAATAATGTCACAAAGTAATTTTCCTCATAGCTCACTTCTTCATGTTTCTCCACAACCTTCTGAGACTTTTTCCGATTGACCTTACTCCACCACCCTGCTCATCTCGCAATTGTACTTGACGGTTGATGATTTCGGTTTGGCGGGTGTAAAACGGTTCTAGGTGAGGGTCAATGTTAGGTGGGTTTTGGAAAACTTGAGGAACTTGATTGGTTAAAGAATTGACATAACAAATGGAGAAAGGAGTGCTTGCACGTGAGGTCCCTTCGTCATTTCCATCATCATCATCATCATCGTTGAGATGAGATGAGGATGGTTGGTCAAAGGTGGAGGAGGAAGTGGATGGACGACCTCTTCTCTTGCCACGATCCCTTTTGGGTTTTCGCTCTAGTTGAGCGGCAAGAGGATTCATGACACGATCGTACAAGACATAGGACTCGTTGTACAACTCGGGATATTCATTCATGATGAATTTATACAAACGGGTTAATAACATACCATAGGGTAGAATTAACCTAGCTTGCTTAGTGACCCACTCTATTCGTTTTGCCATGTAATAGGCAAGATTGAATCTTTCGGAGTGTACACCATAATAAAGCATAAAACAAAGATAAGCGGGAACATGATCCTGATTACCCCCCAGACAGAAGACGTTTTCTCGAATGATTTCCTCTAAAGGCTTCAAAGTTGACATGATTTCACGAGTGAGAATTTGATATTCAAGAACATCAATCTCTTCCTCATGACGGATGCGACGGACTTGACCTTCTCGATCAATTCGAATAGACGAAATGATGTCCTCAATGGAAGGAGGGTTGGTTTGATATGGACCATCCGAAGGGATACCATATGCCAACTCATCAAGTCTCCATCTATCGGTAAAGACACACGCGCCTTCACAAGGAATGTCAAGAATTTGAGCAAAATTTTCAAGAGAGTAGGAGAAGAGTTGATTTTGAATCACAAATTCGACAAACATTTGACCTTCGTCGGAATAATTGATTTGATATTGACTATAGAACTCGAGTATGAAGCGAGGACAGATTTGTTCATTGATTTCAAGGAGACATTCGAACTCAACAAAATGAAACAAAGACCGAACATAGTTTAGGTCCGCAAAATTTTCAAAAACCACCCGACCCTCATGGATATAGCGTTCTTCAAGGTTCATTAGTTTTTCTCTTATTGGAGTACGGAATTCATGTGATATTTTAGGGATATAATGTCTTGTATTTTTGTAGTCTTCAAATGATTTTCGAGGCATTGTTACCTAAAATAACACAAATAAAATCATATTTTAATTGCATATGCTTGTATTGAAGTTTTAAGCTTGTGTCTAGTGTGTGCCTATATGCAACAAATGTAGAGTAACGATTAACTCGACCTATAAATAACATCCTAAGAGTTAATCCAAACGTCCCATATTTGATTTTCGCTCTTCGAAACAAGTCGAAAAATACATAGGGAATTATTGTATTTGAAAATTTGTTCTGAGATCATCTATACAGTATGTGAAAACTTTTTTGGTTGGATTAACATTGCATAACAAACAATTTTATTATGTTCAAAACGTGAGTGATATTGAAGATATAAAATTTGGGGTTTTGGTTCACAAATCATATTTTTCTACAAGTTTACTAAATTTATGCAATCTTGTGTTATGGGAGATACTAGTTATTCAAAAACCACCCGACCCTCATGGATATAGCGTTCTTCAAGGTTCATTAATTTTTCTCTTATTGGAGTACGGAATTCATGTGAGATTTTAGGGATATAATGTCTTGTATTTTTGTAGTCTTTAGATGATTTTTGAGGCATTGTTACAATTGATGATCTTTAAGATGTTGTGAATGATTGTTGGTGTTGATTTTATTTTCAATTGATGTTTTAACGGTTGAATTTAAGTTTTGGTGGGTTTTTGGTCGTGTTCGTCGAGTGCAGCAGATAAGGGGGTGTTTGTTTTTCTGTTTTGAAATTTTTTGTTTAAGTGTTCCATATTATGGTGTGCTGATGGCGGTCCCATATCTCCTAGCGGTCCCAAATATATTGGGGGGGGCGCCTATATGGGGGCCGCCCTCAGTCAAGGGTTTTTGGACTCATTTTTGACAAAAATTTTACGAAGATGAGTGACGTTTTAATTTGAATTTCGCGAATTAAAGGTGCTTAATTTACTTCGGATGAAGTATTTAAGTTGTCACGATACGAAATAGAACACGGACTAGAATCGAAACTAGAAGAAGGAGAAGCGGACACATAAGGTTTATGGAACGTGTTCCATCATTCCTAAACCAAGACGTAGATAGTTAAACGATTCATGTTTAAGGGGTTTAGTAAGAATATCGGCAATATTTTCGACGGACGACACTTTTTCGATTGAGATATGTCCTTTTTGGACATTATCACGAAGAAAGTAGTGACGAATTTTGATATTTTTGGTACGAGAATGTTGCATCGGGTTTTTGCTAAGGTCAATCACGCCTTTGTTGTCGCACATGATGGGAACGTCGTCAAGTAGTACGTCGTAGTCGATGAGAGCTTGTTTCATCCATAGTGCTTGTTGACATGCCTTTCCGGCGCTTACGTATTCGGCTTCGGTAGTGGATATAGCAAGAGCGGTTTGTTTCTTCGAGAACCAAGATGTCAAACAACATCCTACGAACGTACAAATATCGCTAGTGCTTTTTCGGTTCACATAATCTCCCACATGATCAGAGTCGGCATATACTACGGTTTCTATGCCGGTCCCCTTAGGATACTATAATCCTAAGTGCGTAGTGCCTTTAATGTATCAGAAGATACACTTAACCGGTTCAAGGTGAGAGGTTTTGGAGTCTTCCATTTGTTTTATTTGTAATCCAAGGAAGAAGTTAAGTTCACCCATAATGCTCATCTCGAACTTGTCAAGCATGATTTCGGCAAATTCATCACACATGTCTTGACAAGTCGAACCGAATATAATGTCATCGACATATATTTGAACAATGATGAGATTTGAACTTTTCTTCTTAGTGAAAAGAGTGTTATCTACCATTCCCATTTTATAATCATGTTTAATAAGGAAAGCTTTTAATCTATCATAGCAAGCTTTGGGTGCTTGTTTAAGACCATATAAAGCTTTCTTTAATTTTTAAACATGATCCGGTTTCTCGAAATCAATGAATCCCAGAGGTTGTGCCACGTATACTTCCTCATTGACAAAGCCGTTCAGGAATGCACTTTTTACATCCATTTGGAATAGTTTAAAATCTAAGGCTCAAACATAAGCTAATAATATCCTAATAGATT
>BQNB010073917.1:0-21327 GCA_026074375.1 Tanacetum coccineum
TCTCATATCTTGTGTTGTTGATCTATGAAGTAACGCTCCCGGACACATTATTCCGCTGCGACCCTATTTGGGGGTGTTACATACATCCTTGGGATCAAGATCACACATGATAGATCTAAGCATGTGATTGCTCTTAGTCAAAGTGCTTATTTTGATAAAAATCTTAAAGAAATTTAAGATGGATAACTCCAAGCGTGGTAGTGTTCCAATGCAAGAGAAGCCTAACTATAGAAAATCTCAAGGTGGAAAAACACCTAGTGAGGTGAAACGTATGCAGAGATTTCCTTATGCTTCAGCTATAGGATCTATTATGTATGCAGTGAGATGCACTATACCTGATGTTTCCTTTGCGTAAAATTTATGTAGTCGATTTTAGCAAAATTCTGGTGAAGCTCAATGGACTGCTGTTAAAACTATATTTAAGTATTTGAGGAATACTAAAGAGATGGTTCTTGTTTATGGGGCAAATCCTAAAACGATCTAAAAGTAACTTGCTATACTGATGTTGGTTTTCAGACTGATAAGGACGATACCAAATCCTAATCGAGATATGTTTTTGTACTTAATGGTGGAGCCGTGGACTGGAAGAGTGCTAAGAAAAGCAGTATTTCTATGTCTTCTACAGAAGCCGAGTATATTGCTGCTGCTGAAGCATCAATGAAAGCTGTTTGTGTGGAAAACTAGAAGGGGGTTGAATAGTTTTACCAATTAAAATTTTGATTTAATTGTTTTAGTTGGTTTGTGGATCTATATGTATATATACATATATATATACTTGTGTATATAGATATATCTATATGTATATATACATATATATATATATAGGGAAGCGGTATATTGCTGTGCTGAAAGTATCAATGAAAGCTGTCTGTGTGGAAACTAGAAGGGGGGATTGAATAGTTTTACCAAAATTAAAATTGTGATTTAATTGTTTTAGTTGGTTTGTGGATCTGGATCTTTTCTACTATTATATATAGTATATATAGATATGTGTGTAATTCGTGTGTGTGTAGGTTGTGTGTGTGTGTGTGTGTTGTGTGGTGGTGTGTGTATAGCTCGGTTCTGTTGAGAAAGGTTTTTTATTTTGAGAAGATTGAGGATCTTAGTTGAGACAAATTGATTCCATATTTTTGATTTGATTACAAGTAAACATCATTTAATAGTGACTCAATCTATAAATCACAAATTTTGATTCACAAATCTTTGCTAAAATCGAGATTTGGTAATGATCTTAAAATATGTATAGAAGATTCAGTATTTTACTATATATTGCAAAAGCGAGAGATTTTTACATTGATTCGAATTTTTTACACATTTGAATTATAATCACATTAAAATAGTTTTTACGCTTGGAAAAACTTGAATCAAGTTAAAAATCTATATTTTTGAAAACCTTTCAATTTATCAACATAAAAACCTTTCAATGATCGGATTCTATATACATATTATTATACATTTATTTATATATATATATACATATATATATATATATATATACGTAATATATTATATTGTATATATATATGTATATTAATAATGTTATGTATATGTTATGTTATGTATATGTATGTATATATATATATATATATATATATATATTATTTGGTAATAACGATAGCTATATGACGTAAAGGATATAACACACAAGTATTTATAGTGGTTCGGCTACAAGGTCTCTTATCTTGCCCTACTCCACTCTTCGAGTCACCTACTCGAGAGTTAGTAAACACTAGACACCAAAACTCCTTAAAGTGGCAGAGAAGCCTCACAACGTCGCTTACCCTTTATCTGGTACTAAGCTAAACACCGAGTTCTTATATGGATGAACCAATCCTATACTTGCTTACCGTTTGTATGGTATTAACCTAAATACCGTGTCCCAACATGGAGGAACAAAACCCCACAATGCTTACCCTCTACTAGGTGCCAAGCAATATACCAAGATCTAACAAAGGTAGATCCATCCTTAAATATCGTATCTAATACAATATATTTTCTCAAACTTATCCAAATGCTCCTAACACTATATGACATACATCATGATTAACAAGGATGGTGAATGATGATTTGAGATCAGTAGTTAGATCTTCATGTGATGAGAGATACTTGCTACAAGTGAACCTTGATGCTTGATCTAGTATGCAAAAGTCGACACAACTTCTCCTATTAAGAAATTCACCAAAACACTAAAATGAAAAGAGACATGATTAAAGATCAGATGTTAGCTGAATATGAGAGTAAGAAACTATGTTAATGGATGCCTAAAACAAGAGAAATGACTTGGTATTTATAGGCTTGAAGTTTACTGTAGCGTAGTTCCATCAGTTCCATTGCCAGGATGGAACCGGCCAGTGCAAACCAATAGAACCGGCTAACACTGTAGCCCGGTTCTTGGCGGTTCCATTACCACAATGGAACCGGCCAGTGTAACTGGAGGGAACCAGCTATCTGACAAGAAATCCGAATTTAGATTGCAAAAAATACTTTCTAGATTTGTTGTGAAGTCGTGCATGATGTATTAAACCCTTTTATTTTGTAGGAAAAATACCATTTAAGGTATACTTGGTTATTATATATTTTAGTCACAAATTGTACATTTTTATTCTAAAAATGTATTTATGTGTTTTGTAAAATATAACAAAGTGAATGTGTAAAACTTATGATGAGTAAGATAATTAGAATGAGATGATGGTTGAGTTGGAAAACTACTGGTTTAAAACTTAGTAAACTTTATTTTCTACTTCCGGTGATTTTATGTTTTGTTATCGACAAAACACGGATAGATCGTAAAATATAAATAAACCTTTTTACGGTTCATTTGTATTAACAATCTCCCCCTTTTTGTTGATGACAAAATACAAATTTATCGGAAGTAAATTATAAAATTTATAAATTTTAAATTGGAGTTTTTACTTCCTTCTTCCCCTTTTTGTCGAAACAAAAAGAGCGTCAAATAAAAACTAACCAACGATAAAAAAACAAATAAATGAAGTAAGGTTAGGTGGTTCGACTAAAATTTAAACCAAAGATAGTTCGGAAAGAATCAAATGCAATAATGTTATAAGAGAGGGTTCGACAAGAGTCGAAACTAAATTTAAATTAAAGAGAATCAAATCCAATGCTCCCCCTTGACGAGTGCTCCCTCTAGATGGGATCGTCAAGGATTCCAAATGAATTGAGAAAGCTACAAGGAAATATGTTAGTAATGAAAGAGGCATGCTCCCCCTATATGGGAGAAACCTATATAATAATGCTATTGAGAATCACCTAAATTAGAAATAAAATACATAAGAGAAGAAATGCAGTCCTGAGGTGCCGGTTCCATTCCTGAAAGGAACCGGCTTCCTAAATGAATAGAACCGGCTGACCTGCAAAAAGCCAGCTTCGCCAATTTTGGCGGGAAATAATTTATTTAAATAATACACCACATATGCCAAGAAGAGCAGCATGTTAAACATTTCAATCATCAAAGAGAAAGATATATATGACAATCAAACATATAATTCAAACATTATCAAGAACACTTTAATCATGAAGTAAAAATACATTGACTTAGATCAATAAAAACTAAAATCATGACTAGCGTTTTAACTAAACCAATCTTCTAAAGTCTAAGGTCATATGAGCTTGTAATCACCATCCTAGGGTTTTTGGTTGGAAAGGTGGTTAAGGCGTTCGAGGATATGGTTTAAGATAAACCTCATCTCATTTTGGAGATTGTTGACAATTGTTTCGATGTGTTGACAATGGGGACATGTGTGTTCTTGTGGTTGTGGAATAGAGGGATCTTCCATCCATAGTGATTGATCAAGAGGGACAAAGGTGCTTGATGGTGGAAGTGATGTTCTAAAAGGTGGTATTATGGTTGTAGAAATGGTGGTGAAGTGGAATGGTGGTGGCATTTGAGGAGAAGTGGTGGTGAATAGAGGAAGGAGACTATTTTGCACATTTTGTGTGTTTGGATTATGGCTTCAAGGTGATGGTCGAAGTCTTGGTATTGACTAAGTTCTTGCATCACTTGTTCTCTACTTAAGAATGGTTCGGGTTGAGCACTCATTATACTTCTAGAGAGATTAATTAGAGGGAAATATGGCTCAAAGTCCATAGGTGTTTGTTGAGGGAGTGCTTGGGAGAGACCTTGAGAGTGACCTTGAGAGAGTGATGGTGGTTGTGGATTGGAGCTCATTGGTGGTAAATCATCCAAAGAGGTCAAGTAAGGATGTGGTTCTGATATCGGTTTTATATACCTAAAATATATATAAAATATAATACTTCAAAGAGCAATTTAGAAAATTCCCTAAGGAAAATTCACTCTCAAAAATATATATATTATAATATATAGTACGTATATTTAACCGGGCAAATATGATCACCCGGGTCGTTTCCCCAACGACTAGTGAAATTGAAACCTCGTTTAAACTTGGATTATGATTTGAATAAAGCAACGAAATTTTTGATAATCTATATCTACTAAATAAAAAGCAACAATTAAAATGGACAAAAAACAATTAAACAATTAAACTAATACGGGAATAAAACGCGACACTTAAGCAAGTAAACTAAATTTTACTCCTAAAAATGTAAACTAAATTTCTAAACCTAAGATAGGACAAAAGAAAATTTTAGGAAAAAGAAAAACATTTTTTGATTATTTTTGAATTTATTATGATTTAAAAACTAATTTAATCTAATTAAATCTAAAAAAATAGCAAATTAAGTACTAAAAATTTGGAAAAATGATCTTTAAGCTTAGAAAAGTCTAAAATATTATAAAAGCAAAGAAAACTATTTTTAACTATTTTTATTATTAAAATCCTATTTTTAAAATTTAAAATAAAAGCTCAAAAATGAAATTTAAGATCTAAAGAGTGTAAAAATGATTTTACTGGATGTAAACCTAAAGCTATTTTTTATAAAACTAAAAACTATTTTTTTGTATTTTTCTTAAACTTTTTTCTATTTTTTATTGATTTTATAAGATTTTAACTTTCGAAAATTGATTAAAAAATAAAATAAAAGCTGGA
Source organism: Tanacetum coccineum (assembly GCA_026074375.1). Taxonomy (NCBI): domain Eukaryota; kingdom Viridiplantae; phylum Streptophyta; class Magnoliopsida; order Asterales; family Asteraceae; genus Tanacetum; species Tanacetum coccineum. Next base: position 5,025 of record BQNB010073917.1, read on the forward strand.
AAAATCTAAAAAATTTAGGGAAAATCTTAGACACTAGCAGGAACACAAGAAAAGTAAGAAAAACCAAATTGCTTAACGAATAAGCCCTCAAATGAGCTTATTATGCTACGGCTTATTTATAAAAGGGAAAATGAAAACGTGTACTAGTATTAAATTGTGAGAGATATGAATGGATGAGCTATTGAAGCAAACTGGTTAAGGCGTATGTGTTGTGTGTGGGAGGTCGTGGGTTCGAGTGTGGGCAAACCCTTTTTGCTATTTTTTTTTTTTTTGACTTTTAAGAAAAACTAAATACTAGGACTTAAAAAGGACACTAAAATAAGCAACTTTAATAAACGGGACTTAAGCTAAAACTAAGTAATAAGCTCTAAAACAGCTTATCAAAGCTGCTGTCACAGTAAGTAAGGTTTTGGGCTTATTCTTACTTAAACAGCTATAAACAGCTCAAATTAAGCTCAAATCTAAAAAGGAAAAGTGTTCTAAAAAGCTTATAAGTTGCTTAATCTAAAAATGAAAAGAAATAAGAGCTGGAAACACATTAAAGCAACTGAAAATGATGATGAAAATGCTAAACTTAGTAAGGACACTTAAAGGCACAAAATCCAATTAAGCTAAAAACCTTAAAAAGCTAAACTGGACTCTAAAACTTTGAGGTCTTATTAAACTACTTATAATCTATCTATATAAGCTATAAAATCTAGAGTCATAAGCTAAATTAACAAATTAAGATTCTAAAATTCCTAAGTACTGTTTTTGGCTTTTATGGTTTTTAGAGTGACTTTTTTCAGCAGAATTAAGCTAGGTAAATAAGCTAGAAAATGTAAATTAAGACTTAATCTATATTAAGCTATAACTAATCTAACTCCTATTTGAACCTAAGCACCTAAGACTTACTTTTACTTAACTACAAATTAGGCTAAAAGTGACAGCAGTACTAACTTCTTGTTAGTACTGGTGCACTTTGCACAAGTGCAAATCAAAAATGCAGGTTTCCTAAGGGAAATCCTTGCACTTAGAAACACTCAAGTAGAGTGTACAAGCAAAATGCAAGCAAGATCTAAGCCTTTGAGGGCTTAGATCAAATTTTCACAAGCTAAAGGTTTAAGACAAAATGCCCTGGTGCTGGCACTCTTATATTAAGCTCAAACTTTCTAAATTTCCAAATTTATTTTATGAAAACTCATTTCCTAATGTTTATAACTAAATTCAAAGCTGTCTTAAAAGGTTTTGCACAAAACTTTTGACTTTAGATGGTCAAACTTGCTTATGCCAAACACCCCTTTACCACTTTGACAGATTTGACATTGAACTTAAATTGCTAATCTAATTAACAAGCATTAACTACCAGATTATTTTTAGCTTATAACAACCCCAACTAACATGAATTAACAACTAATTAAACATTAATCTAAGATTCAAACTAATTTCTACTATTTTTGGATTTTTAAGGTTTTTAAAATACTTATATTAAAGCCTAAGGTCTAAACTATTTTAATCAAAAACAGATAAGCAACTATGATTATTAAGCTAGTTAAGACACAAATTAGCACTAATAAGCAAAAAGAATAAGCAAATAAGCAATAATAAGCATATAAGCTATGACTAAGCAGTTTAAACTGAAATTAGAGAAAAAGAAAAAGAGAAACTTACTTTAACCTTTAGCTAAACAAAAGGACCATTTAAGGCAGCTACAAGCTCCCTAGCTTATTAATAAGCTAGGGTAATAGTCCTTGGGGATCCTTCCATTTTAGATCCCCCTTCCATAAGCTCATAAATCCAAATCCAAAGGTAAATAGATCTTTTAAGCTGATTTTACAGGATTAAAGTATGATTAAGGTGAGTTGAGCTCCATAATAAGCTTATAGACTTATTAGAGCTGATTTTTAGCTTATAAGGGCTTATTGAGTTTTAGCTTAATATCAAATAAGAAAAATTAGAGCTTATGATTTAAAGAGATTTTGAGAGATTAAAAATAACTGAATTTCATTAATAAAAAGTTTGCTTACAATACTCAAAAGGAAAATTACAAATTTAAGCTAGGAATTGAAATTTAAGCTAAAACTAAATCTAGGCTACGTGTGTGTGTGTGAAGAGTGAGGCTCTATTTATAGCCATTTGGTGAAGCTTCCAGACCCTCTTGCCTTGCTCTCCAATCTTTCAATCTCATCCCTTGAATCCTCTAATCATTTCCAAATGATTAATAGCCGTTTGATCAAATTGTGGACACCTGAAGATTGCCAGCGTGTCATTCCCTTTTGGATGTCATTGTGCTTCTTTTGTGAGTGTTTTAGCACAAAAACCCATATGAATTTGTGCTTTCTCCATTATTGACGTGGCCTCATCTTGAGCTTGAGCTAATGAATCCCTTGGAAAGACTGATTTGACCCTTGCCTTGCACTTATGAGCTCCTTAATTGTCCAAATTGCCCATTGATAACGGGATTCGTGCGTTTTTTATAACTGAAAATGGGTTAATTCAGTTTGAACTTTGCTCTATTGACATAATTGGCCCTTGTCATTTGTTTTTCCTTTTCTAGTTATAAAGAACTTTTAGAAATTGCAAGTTCAGTCCTTGTGGTTAATGAAAAGGGAAATGGGCTAGGGATTTGGGCTTATGGTCATGGACTTGGATCCGGGTAAGGCCCATTTGGGTTTAGGGACTTATGATTTTTCTGAAAGTTGAGGGGCTTTAAGTGAATATTTAGGTCTTGTCTTCTTGTGTTGACTTTTGTAGACCATGACGTTGACTTTCTTTTGACTGGATTTGACTGAGCGCTTGACTTTTTTGCTTCGGCTTTTTTTTTTTTTGGGGTTTCTTTGGCTTTCTTTTTGTACTCTTTCTAATGTGCTTGCCGTTTTTACTGTTTTTCTTGTGATTTTTGATATATCGTACCTGCACACACAAACACAGAAATACAAGCATATTTTTGCCATGTTTGGTCTGTTTTTGGGTTTTAATTGGGTTATTTTAGGTATTAACGGATATGTGTATTTTAACACTTATCAAATTCCCAAACTAACGATTGGTGTGTCCTCAGCAATATCACATGCCTTATACCATAATACTCGAAACTTCCCAACTAAACCTTTCAAACAGTAGCAAAGATTTTTTTTTGAGAGAGCTTAAGAGATTCAAAGCTATAAAAAACGATTTCCTCATTTTACAAGAATTTTTCTCTTTTTATGATTTTTTTTCTTGATAACTAGCACCCACATCTAACTACAACTTATTTGTGTTGACATAAATGTATGTTTTCATTACCTTATTGTAACTTTAAGGATCATAGAACAAAATGACAAGTAAGTGTCTAAAAGATATTTTTTTTTTTTTTTTTTCTATCCATCCCGATTTTTCACTTTTCCCATGCTAAGCTTAAAAACAAGATCACTATTGATTACGAACTAAGATGCTAAGACTACTTATAATTACAACTTGTGAATTCCTCTTCCCGACATAAATCATATATTTAGGTGTGTGTGTTCAAATTAATTTAAACCAGTAACCCATATTAGATAGTTGAAATCCGATCAAGCTTTACACATGGGCCTTTTGGGCAAATATGTTATTCACTTAGTAGAATCACAACTCAAAGCAAACAAAAACCTCCTTAGCTAAGACATTGTTGGTTCACTTATCCCATGAATAACTTTCTTCTCTAGCAATCCCACCGTCATCGGGTAAGTGCTAAGGTTTGACACCTCCATCGGAGAATACTAATCGAAAAACGCATCGATACTTCGATGAAAAAGCCTTGTAGCTTTTGCAAACCTTAGTTCAAAAGCATACCTTGGTTTTGAAAAATGAAATTTTTTACTATTTAATTTTTCTAACTTTGCAACATTTTTTATTTATATTTACATTATTAGGCTTAGGATCGGTATCACTTTTCTTTGACTATCACATCGGCAACGCGCGACAAAGAGTCTCGCTATACTTATTATGATTACAACCCTAAATATACATCCTCCATCCTTTCTTTCGATGTCACATCGGGAGCGAACCGACAAATGCCCATGTACTTTATTGCAATGGAGTTTGTATATTAATTATTAACACTAAAGATTTATAACTTGCATCATTTTTTATTTTTTATTTATTTTTTATTTTTTATTTATTTTTTTGCAAATAAAAAAAATTCGTTTTAGAAAACCAAAGTATAAACTTGAACTAAAATTCTTATTTACAAATGATATCGACTTCATCGATAAAGCTTTTTCTCTAAATATTTTGATTAGACTTTTAAGAGTAAAACACTAATTTGTAGAAATTAAAGAGAACACGTATAATTAATCAGTTTAAGAACTCCGGGGAAGAAAAATGACAAGTTATTCTTATAAGCCTTTAAGTTTTTCAAATAAACTTTGTTTAGCATCCTAATTCGTAACTAATATTATCATCTCTTATTCTTTGCAAAAGAAATTCGCAAATACTTAGCCTATATAAAATCCAACTCAACATATTTAAAATCTACTTGAGATTAGCACAAGTTTTCATTTACTAATGATTTCAAGTCTAGCATGTTTAAAGTCTACATGAGACTAGCACAAACTATCATCATTAATTGTTAAGGGAGAAAGCTAGAACTCTACACGTTTGATCGGGTCAAAAATTACTTTCTATTCTTACCAACGGAAAACCTACATTTTTGTCTTAAAATTTTTTTATATTATATTTATGACTAAAAATTTAAAATTTTTGCTATTTTTGTGGGAAAACGGGTACGTGAGAACAAAACAATAAGCAAGCAACATCAAATCGATAGATTCCCTTCCCCAAACTAAAACGAAACATTGTCCTCAATGTTTAAAGTTGGGTCTCTACGAAAATTTAAGCCGTTTATGAATTATGCAAAGATAAACGTGAATCGATAAGATGAAAGGATATCGGATCTCCCCAAACTAATTTCACACAAAGGATGAGAAGCTCGAGTAGAACGGGACAAATCAACCGGACACGAGAGGTTTCAAAGAATTTGTTAGGTTGATCCTATAAAAATCACAGCAAACAAGCAACAAACATCGAGAAATCGGAAAGAGTACAAGCCTCTCTCAACACAACACATTAGATAAAAATAGAAAGAAAATAGAAAGGATAAGCATGGGGTGATCTCCCATGAAGCGGCTTGTTTTTGTTCACCGAGTCGCAAGCTCGACTCGATCCCTGAATTTAGTTGTCCTTAGGGAAAGTCTGGAGGTCCGGAATAACCAATGGTGGTGTATCCCCTCCATAATAGTGCTTAAGACGGTGGCAATTGACTTTGAAATTTGAACCATCGGCATGAGACAATTTGGCAGTGCCATAAGGATAAACTTCGGTGATTGTGAAAGGTCCGGACCATCGGGATTTGAGCTTTCCGGAGAAAATCTTTAATCGGGAGTTGAAAAGTAAGACTTGATCACCAACATTGAAGATTCGGTTCTTTATCTTGGAATCGTGTAGTTTCTTTGTCTTCTCCTTGTAGATTAGCGAATTCTCATAAGCTTGATCACGAAGCTCGCTAAGTTCATTGAGTTGGAGCTTTCGATGATCGCCCGCGGTCTTTAAATCGAAGTTGGCATGCTTAAGAGCCCAATATGCTTTGTGTTCTAGTTCGACGGGTAAGTGACATGCTTTTCCATAGACTAACTTGTACGGAGTACATCCAATTGGAGTCTTGTAAGCGGTCCTAAAAGCCCATAATGCATCATCTAGTTTGTCGGACCATGAGGCACGGTTTTCTCCTACCGTTCTCTCCAAAATTCTTTTGAGACCTCGATTCGTGACTTCAACTTGACCACTCGTTTGAGGGTGGTAAGGAGTCGAAAGACGATGGGTGACACCATATTTTGACATGACTTTTGCAAACTTATCGTTACAAAAATGGGTCCCACGATCGCTTATGATTGCTCTAGGAGCACCGAATCGGGAGAAAAGGGATTTTAAAAACTTAACAACTACTCTAGCATCGTTGGTGGGGAGCGCTTTCGCTTCAACCCATTTGGAAAGATAATCGACGGCTACTAGAATATATTTGTTTCCTCTAGACGACGGAAAAGGTCCCATAAAGTCGATACCCCATACATCAAAAATTTCACAAACTTGGATTGCATTTTGAGGCATCTCATCACGTTGAGAGATTTTGCCTTGTCTTTGACATGCATCACAAGATTTGATCAATTCGTAGGCATCCTTATAAATCGTAGGCCAAAAGAAACCTGCATCAAATACTTTCCGAGCTGTGATATTAGCACTATGATGGCCCCCGGTGGGTCCTTCATGACAAGCCTTGAGAATTTCAAGAGCTTCTTGGCCAAATACACATCTACGGATGATTTGATCCGCACATGTTCGAAAAAGAAAAGGATCATCCCAAAAGTAATGCTTTATATCCTTGAAAAACTTCCTCTTTTGTTGGGTTGACATTCCTTTGATTAGAAAATTCCCCGCGTGGTAATTTGCTATATCGGCAAACCACGGGATATTTTGGTCATCATGAGAAGTCACCGTATTCAATGTTTCAAGAGGAAAAGTTTCATTAATCTCCTTAGGATCAAAAACATTCTCATATGGGTTTTCAAGACGAGAGAGGTGATCGGCTGCATAGTTTTCAGCTCCCTTGGTATCGATAACTTTGAAATCAAATTCCTGAAGAAGTAAGACCCATCGTAGCAATCGTGCTTTGGCGTCTTTCTTGTTGAAAAGGTATTTCAATGCGGAATGGTCTGTGTAAACAACACTTTTGTTCATGATTAGATATGATCGAAACTTCTCAAACGCGTAAACAACTGCAAGCATCTCTTTTTCCGTTGTTGTGTAGTTTGATTCTGCTTCTGTCATGGTCTTACTTGCATAATGAATTGGTCGGAAATGCTTCTCAATTCTTTGTCCTAAGACCGCACCTATTGCATAATCACTTGCATCGCACATGATTTCAAAAGGTTGGTCCCAATTCGGAGCAATGAGAATTGGAGCTTCGGTTAACTTCTTTTTCAATGTTTGAAAGGCAAGAATGCAATCTTCTGAGAAAATGAAAGGAGTGTTCTTCTCTAAGAGATGGGTCATGGGTCGAGAGATTTTGGAAAAGTCTTTGATAAATCTTCGATAGAATCCAGCATGCCCGAGAAAACTTCTGATTCCTTTGACGGTCGTTGGGTGAGGAAGCTTTGAAATTACATCAACTTTGGCCTTATCGACTTCAATTCCTTTTCTAGAGATCTTATGTCCTAAAACAATGCCTTCTTTAACCATGAAATGGCTCTTTTCCCAATTTAGTGCTAATTTGGTGTCTTCACACCTGTGAGGCATTTTGTCTAAAATTTTTGGCTAAAAAAGGGGGGCACGAGGGAAAAAGAATCTCCAGAAAACTGAAAAATCGTCCATTAAAGACTTCCATCATTTTTTCTTTCATGTACGTGGAAAATGGATCATACAACGTTGAAAGTTCCGGGTGCATTGCTCATATCCGAACGGCATACGCGGTAACGCGAAAGTTCCGTATGGGCACGTGAAAGTAGTGTTCTCTTGATCTTTAGGGTCGCCCGAGTAATAATGGTACTCGTAGGATCGGTATAAAATCAAAGCACATACAAAGTCGGTGGGTAAAGTAAAACTTTTTTTTCCCCCCCCCAACCCCCCCCCCCCATCCCCCATAATTTGACACAAAACATTTTCGGCGACACCGGTTGGTTTGGAAATTGTACGGTCGGCTAATTCTAATACCATTTTTGTTTCAGTTAGGCCCGGGAGTTGAAGCTTTTTCTTAAATGGATAAAGGCATGAGGGTTGATATACATGCACCTAATTCGGCCAAGGGCTAAGTAACTATCGAACTCCGGAAATAATCACATGGAATGAGAATTCGACGGGTCAATACTAGGCTTCATTTTTAGGACAAACGCACTACAATTTTTCAATAACGGTTTCGGTTATTGTCGATCAATCTTGTCTTGTTATTTAACATCTTTTTAAACATCGACGTAAACTTGCAATGGATGAGAGCATCCGCAAAACTAAGCTCAAAATGAAGGTTTCGAAAGATTTCCATAAACTTTAAAGAAAGAATGTCATCTTTTTCACGAATCTTTTGTTTGTTGAGTCTTGATGGGTAAGGTAAATTAGGTTTGGCTTTGTTAGCAACGAAAGAAGGTTCTTCGATTGGTTCTTTGTCTTTGGTTTGTTCTTGGACGAATGGAGGAGGTTGGATGTCTTCGGTGCTCGGTAGCTCCGTATCCTTTGTCACCTCACTTTCCTTTTCCATCCGGCGGTGGAATCGGAGGTCCAGTATGAAACACCAATACGAGTGGTAAATTGCCTTGGCTTCATTACTAGGATTTGGAATGGTATTAACTGGTAAGTACTTGAACTTGAAGGTTGATTGGTGTGATAGCTTTGCATGAAACTGAGCATCATTTTCTGAAAATCATCTTGCTTCTTTTGAGAATCATTGTAAACTCTTTGAAAATCATTTTGGTTTCTTTGAAAATTATCTAACTTCATTTGTAAGTTATTCATATTCGCATCATTTGCTTTAGCATAACTTTCAAAATCTGTTTTAGACACTCCTTGAATTTGTGAAACGGGAGGTAAAGCTTGATTAACCAAAGGTTGATTTGTTGGTGGTTGGTAAACTTGATTTTGGTTGTTTGGACGGTTTTGGTTAAAATTTCCTCCACGGTTTTGATTTGAATTGAAATTGTTTCCTTGGTAACGGTTTTGGTTGTTTTGAACATTTGGTTGGTTGAAACCCGGTGGTCTCATTTGGTTTGCCAAATTAGGAGGATTCCTTTGAACAAAATTGCCAACGGCGGCGGTTTGTTGAAATTGTTGAATGTTATCTTGAAAAACAGGAAAATCGTTCCTAGTTAACGGACAATTGTTGAAATTATGGTTTGAACCACATGTGACACAAACTTCCTCGACTGCTTTGACGGTAGCAGGAGTCGTAGCATTCTTTTCACTAATCGCTTTCTCTAAACGGCTCATTCGAATATTCATTTTGTCTTCAAGTAAGGCTGCCAGTTGTTGAATCTCAAAAGAATTATCGGAAGGTGAAGAAGTAGAAGATGGAGCATTCGTAATCGCTCTTGAATCATTTGGACGACTTCTTGAGTAACGCACTTTTGATTTACTTTCGATTATGGCTAAACCATCACGAGGCATTTTGTCTAAAAAATTGCCACCCGCGGCGGAATCTAAGGCATCTTGATCGTTTGAATTCAAAGAATTGTAAAAAGTATCGAGTTGGTGTAGTTCCGAGAAGCCATGGTGAGGACATTGACGAAGGAGTCCTTTAAAACGTTCCCATGCTTCATTGAAGGTTTCGTTTGGTTCTTGGAAAAAATTGGTGATTTTGTTTCGAAGGTAAGTTGTTTTTGATGGTGGGAAGAATTGGTTTATGAATTTTGAAACAAGGTCGTCCCATGTGAGAAAGTTGATCTAGGAGGTTCCTTGTCTACCCAATTCGGGCTTCACCGTCTAGAGGAAAAAGGAAAAAGCAAAAGCTTTATCGAAGTGTTCGGAACTTCGGGATGTCTAAACGTTGAAGTGACCTTGTTAAAAAATCGAAGGTGATTGTGAGGGTCTTGTCTACCCGTAAACTTATTACTTTGCACAAGATTGATTAAAGGTTGTTTAAGCTCGAAATTGTTTGCATTAATTGGTGGAACAACTATAGCATCTTCATACCCCTCGATGGGTGCTTGTAACATTTGGGCCATTGTTCGATTATCGGCCATTGGAACAACGTTTTGTTCAACAATTGGTTCTTCTAAATCAAAATTTTTCAACACAACATGAAGAGTTTGTTGTTGTCGACGTCTTCGAGATTGCGAACGAGTGCGCATAAAAAGAAAAACTAAAAATAAAAAAAAACAAAACTTTACACTAATTTTTTTTTTACAATGAATTTTAACGGTTACACGGAAGAGACTTAAACCAAATAATCAACTACTTCACGGTAGCTCTTGAAAATTGCTTTTCAAGGTGAGCCGTACTTCGTAGAGACACAAATGGCAAGTGTTAAATCTTTAGTTCGATTTGGGAACCAACAAGTTCACCGGAAATTGAAATGATAATACCTCCGTTGAGAATATTATATTTTGGTATTTTTAACAATTGATGACTTTTATTTCTTTAATTAAAAGGAAATTTTTTATTATTATTATTTTTTTATTTTTTTATTTTATCTTTTACTTATACTAAAAAGAAAAGGAAAATATTTTTTATTTTTTTATATTTATTGATTTTTTTTGGGATTTTTGAATTATAAAACAAGAATGAAACTTTCGAGGGTGAAAGGATCTTCAAACTAAATAAACTAAAAACGAAGGAATCTTAAACACTAATCCCCGGCAGCGGCGCCAAAAACTTGATAGCAGTTTTATATACCTAAAATATACCACAATATAATATAAACCTAAGAGCAATTAAGAAAATTACCAAGTTACCCTTGGTAGAATTCACTCTCAAAAATATATATAATATAATATATAATACGTATATTAAATCGGGCAAATATGATCACCCGGGTCGTGTCCCCAACGATTAGTGAAATTGAAACCTTGTTTAAGTCCGGATTATGATTTGAATAAGAAAATAGATGATTTGATAAGCTATAACTACTAAAAAAACATTAAAATGGAAAATTAAAGGTACTAAACAATTAAACAAATACGAGAAACAATTAAAACGCGACAATTAAGCAAGTAAACTAGTTTAACCCTAGGTATTAAAATGGAGTGTGGGCAAACCCTTTTGCGACAATTAAGCAAGGAACAATTAAAACGAGTTGGTGGCATACCCTTTAGCTATTTTTTCTATTTTTGACTTTTAAGAAAAACTAAATACTAGGTATTATAAGGACACTAAAAAGGCTTTTTTAATAAATGGGGCTTAAGTAATAACTAGTAAATAAGCTCTAAAACAGCTTATCAAAAGCTGTGTCACAGTAATTAAGGTTTTGGGCTTATTCTTACTTAAACAACTATAAACAGCTCAAACTAAGCTCAAATCTAAAAAGGAAAAGTGTTCTAAAAAGCTTATAAGTTGCTTAATCTAAAAATGAAAAGAAATAAGAGCTGGAAACACATTAAAGCAACTGAAAATGATGATGAAAATGCTAAACTTAATAAGGACACTTAAAGGCACAAAATCCAATTAAGCTAAAAACCTTAAAAAGCTAAACTGGACTCTAAAACTTTGAGGTCTTATTAAACTACTTATAATCTATCTATATAAGCTATAAAATCTAGAGTCATAAGCTAAATTAACAAATTAAGATTCTTAAATTCCTAAGTACTGTTTTTGGCTTTTATGGTTTTTAGAGTGACTTTTTTCAGCAGAATTAAGCTAGGTAAATAAGCTAGAAAATGTAAATTAAGACTTAATCTATATTAAGCTATAACTAATCTAACTCTTATTTGAACCTAAGCACCTAAGACTTACTTTTACTTAACTACAAATTAGGCTAAAAGTGACAGCAGTACTAACTTCTTGTTAGTACTGGTGCACTTTGCACAAGTGCAAATCAAAAGTGCAGGTTTCCTAAGGGAAATCCTTGCACTTAGAAACACTCAAGTAGAGTGTACAAGCAAAATGCAAGCAAGATCTAAGCCTTTGAGGGCTTAGATTAAATTTTCACAAGCTAAAGGTTTAAGACAAAATGCCCTGGTGCTGGCACTTTTATAATTAGCTCAAACCTTCTAAATTTCAAATCTATTTTATGAAAATTATTTCCTATGTTCTCATAAATTAAATTCAAAGCTGTCTTAAAAGGTTTTGCACAAAAGTTTTGGTTTTAGATGGTTCAAACTTGCTTATGCCAAAAGCATACCACCCCCACACGCAGTCTCTCCCACAATCTTTCTGCATCCCATGCTCTCCCTCTGTATATGACCTTGAACTCGTTATCATTGCATGACAGCCCAATGCTCAATATCTTATAGTCACAGTAGCTTAATTATAGTAATAAGATCCGATAGCACTACTATGTTCTAGCTGTTTTGAGTCTGACCTCTCTCAGCTTAACTACCTCTCCAACACCATGAATTAAAACTAATTCATTCTAGCTGAGCTAGAATGTATAGATTAACGTATTTTAAACCTTAGAAGATCCAAAATATTAGATAGAAACATAGAGTGTTGTGTATAGTCTTATTTTTGTAGATTAGAGTTAAGTGTAAATGATGTTAGAGTTATAATAGTAAAACTTTTTTATATGAATTTATTTTCTTTTTTATATTAAAAGCCGTTATTAATTTGGTTCCTTTAACTTATAATTTTATGTGTGTAGTTAGAGTATAATATGAATAACTGAAGTTTTATTGTGTCAGAAGCTCTACACACTTTTGCCTCGCGCCTCCGTAAGCCTAGTTCTCCTAGCATCACAACACATTCAGCTCTGCACCTATTATATCGCCTCAACAAGAACCTAAGACAAATAAGCATCAATCTAGCCCCATATAAGCTCAATAACTATGCCATAGTTTAAACTGAAATTTAGAGAAAAAAGAAAAAGATGAAACTTACTTTAACCTTTAGCAAAAACAAAAGGGGATCATTAGGGCAGCTACAAGCTCCCTAGCTTATTATTTAAGCTTCTAGGGTAATAGTCCTTGGGGTTCCTTCATTTTAGATCCCCTTCCATAAGCTCATACATCCAAATGCAAGGTAAACAGATCTTTTAAATTGTTTTTTTACAGGATTTAAAGTATGATTAAGTGAGTTGAGAGCTCCATAATAAGTTATAGACTTATTTAAGCTGATTTTTAGCTTATAAAGGGCTCTTATTTGACGTTTGAGTTTAATATCAAATAAGAAAAATTAGAGCTTATGATTTAAAGAGATTTTGAGAGATTAAAAATAACTGAATTTCATTAATAAAAAGTTTGCTTATAATACTCAAAAGGAAAATTACAAATTTTAAGCTAGGAATTGAAATTTAAGCTAAAACTAAATCTAGGCTACGTGCGTGTGTGAAGAGTGAGGCTCTATTTATAGCCATATGGTGAAGCTTCCAGACCCTCTTGCCTTGCTCTCCAATCTTTCAATCTCATCCCTTGAATCCTCTAATCATTTCCAAATGATTAATAGCCGTTTGATCAAATTGTGGACACCTGAAGATTGCCAGCGTGTCATTCCCTTTTGGATGTCATTGTGCTTCTTTTGAGAAGTGTATTAGACAAAAAATCCCATAATGATTTTGTGCTATTTAAATTATTGACGTGGCCTCATTCTTAAGATGAGCTAATGAATCCCATGGAAAGACTGTTTTGACCCCTGCCTTGTACTTATGAGCTCCTTAATTGTCCAAATTGCCCATTGATTTTGATTTGCCCCTTGTTTTACCCATGGTTAATGTTGGGGACGATGGGTGAATAGTAAATGGAATTCGCGCATTTTTTATAACTGAAAACGGGTTAATTCAGTTTGAACTTTGCTCTATTGACATAATTGGCCCTTGTCATCTGTTATTCCTTTTCTAGTTATAAAGAACTTTTAGAAATTGCAAGTTCAGTCCTTGTGGTTTATAAAAAGATGAAAGGGCTAGGATTTTGGGCTTTGATTGGGCTTTTGGGTCCGGGTAAGGCCCATTTGGGTTTAGGGACCATTTATGAATTTTTCTGAAAGTTGAGGGGCTTAAGTGGAATATTTAGGGTCTTGTCTTCTTGTGGTTGACTTCTGTTGACCATGAGTTGACTTTTCTTTGACTGGATTTGACTGAGGCTTAACTTTTCTGGCTTCGGCTTTGTACTCTACTGATTCTCGTGTCCGTGCTTGCCCGTTTTTGACTGTTTTCTTGTGCTTTTTGATATATCCGTACCTGCACACACAAAACACAAATACAAGCATATTTTTGGTCTGTTTTGGGTTTAATTGGGTTATTTTAGGTACAAACAGATATGAATCTTTTGTTTGTTGAGTCTCGACGGGTAAGGCAAACTAGGTTTGGCTTTGTTAGCAACGAAAGAAGGCTCTTCGATTGGTTCTTTGTCTTTGGTTTGTTCTTGGACCAATGGAGGAGGTTGGATGTCTTCGGTGCTTGGTAGCTCCGTATCCTTTGTCACCTCACTTTCCTTTTCCACCACCGGCGATGGAATCGGAGGTCCATCGTATGAAACATCACTACGAGTTGTAATTGCCTTGGCTTCGTTCCTAAGGTTTGGAATGGTATTGCTAGGTAACGAACTTGAACTTGAAGGTTGATTGGTGTGATATCTTTGCATGAAACTGAGCATCATCTTCTGAAAATCATCTTGTTTCTTATGAGAATCATTGTAAACTCTTTGAAAAACATTTTGGTTTCTTTGAAAATTATCTAACTTCATTTGTAAGTTATTCATATTTGCATCATTTGCTTTAGCATAACTGATTGGTAGTTTTACGTACGAAAAATATATATATAAAATATAATATTTTAAAAGAGAAATTAAGAAGATTACCAAGTTTCCCGGTATGGTGGGGCCCTATGGATGAAACGGCTCAGTTCGATTGTTTGGACGGTTTTGGTTAAAATTGCCTCCACGGTTTTTGATCAACATTGAAATTGTTTCCTTGATATTGGTTTTGGTTGTTTTGAACATTCGGTTGGTTGAAACCCGGTGGTCTCATTGGTTTACAAATTAGTGGGTTGGTTTCTATTGAAGAAACATTAGTAAACGGCTGCGGTTTGTTGAAATTGTTGGATGTTGTCATGAAAAACGGGAAAATCATTTCCACTTTGAGTTACGGACAATGGTTAAAATTGTGATTCGATCCACATGTAACACATACTTCCTCAACCGCTTTGATGGGTGCGGGAGTAGTAACAACTAAAGCTTTCATTTCATTCATCATTTGTTTCATCTTAATAGTCATCTTATCCTCAAGAGAAGCGGCTATTTGTTGCATATCGAAAGAATTATTAGAAGGTGAAGAATTAGAAAGAGGAGCATCCGTACTCACTCTTGAATCACTAGCACGACTTCTTGAGTAACGAACTTTTGACTTGCTTTCAATAATCGCTAAACCTTCTTGAGGCATCTTGTCTAAAAAATTGCCACCCGCGGCGGAATCTAAGGCATCTTGATCGTTGGAATTCAAAGAATTGTAAAAAGTATCGAGTTGGTGTAGTTCCGAAAAGCCATGGTGAGGACATTGACGAAGAAGTCCTTTAAAACGTTCCCATGCTTCATTGAAGGTTTCGTTTGGTTCTTGGAAAAAATTGGTGATTTTGTTTCGAAGGTAAGTTGTTTTTGATGGTGGAAAGAATTGGTTTATAAAATTTGAAACAAGTCGTCCTTGTGTGGATTTGATCCTTGGAGGTTCCTTGTTCTACAATCTCGGGCTTCACCGTCTAGAGAAAAAGGAAAAAGCAAAAGCTTTATCGAAGTGTTCGGAACTTCGGGATGTCTAAACGTTGAAGTGACCTTGTTGAAAAATCGAAGGTGATTGTGAGGGTCTTGTCTACCCGTAAACTTATTACTTTGCACAAGATTGATCAAAGGTTGTTTAAGCTCAAAATTGTTAGCATTAATTGGTGGAACAACTATAGCATCTTCATACCCCTCGATGGGTGCTTGTAACATTTGGGCCATGGTACGATTGTCGGCCATTGCAACAATGTTTTGATCGACAATTGGTTCTTCTAAATCAAAATTTTCAACAACAATCGAAGGAGTTTGTTGTTGTTGACGACGTCTTCGAGATTGCAAACGAGTGCGCATAAAAAGAAAAACTAAAAATCAAAAAGCAAAACTTTACACTAATTTTTTTTTTGGATTTTTGAATATTTATTAACAACAAATTTTAACGATTACACGAAAGATACTTAAACCAAATAATCAACTACTTCACGGTAGCTCTCAAAAATTACTTTTCAAGGTGAGCCGTACTTCGTAGAGACACAAATGGCAAGTGTTAAATCTTTGATTACGATTTGGGAACCAACAAGTTCACCGGAAATTGAAATGATACCACCTCCGTTGAGAATGTTATATTTTTGGTATTTTTACCAATTGGTGATTTTTATTTCTTTAATTAAAAAGGAATATTTTTTTATATTTTTTATATTTTTTTTATCTTTTACTTATACTAAAAAGAAAAGGAAAATATTTTTACTTTTTATATTTTATAATTTTTAAAAAATTTTTGAATTATAAAACAAGAATGAAACTTTCGAGGGTGAAAGGATCTTCAAACCAAATCAACAAACGTAAAACGAAGGAATCTTGACACAAATCCCCGGCAGCGGCGCCAAAAATTGATCCGTCCGAACTAACACGTATAAAATATATAATATATAAATACGTACTAATAAGGAGGATAATCAATAATAGTATAGAAGTAT
>BQNB010073918.1:15898-31963 GCA_026074375.1 Tanacetum coccineum
ATAAAAGGCCTATCTTTTTTATTACACAGGGCCTCCGAAATCCACGGGACGGCCCTGCTTGGAGGCCCTGCTCAAATCGACGCATTTATAGGGCATAACCCCATAGATTCTTAGGGGGCAAATTACAAAAAAAACCCGGATATTTTATAAAATTTACATTACAATTTTTTTCGCTGGGAGGCACTTGCCCCTTGGGCCCTCTCCTTACCTCCGCCACTGCTCATTGGAGATAGCTTTAACAATATATTTACATATATTATTAACTTTTTTACCTAGTCTTCTAAAGTTCTTTTTTTCTATTTCTTTTTTTTCAAGAGATCTTTTAGTATCAGAGTTAACGATTAGTTAACGACCAATCTACTTATCACATGAACACCCTCAAGGCCTCAAATCTTTAGTCAAGAAATGTGATCATCTCTTTTTCAAAGCATTAGGTGTCGTCGCTCAAGCTATGAGCTTTTTTTAGTGTTACACCATACCACATTAATTTTTTTACACAACTCTTTTACCCACACGACTCATATCACCTTTCTTCATGACTCAAGTTAAGACACTCTTTTTAAGCCTCAATTTTTATTTTTATTTTCCACTTTTGAAGCAAACTATTTTGTTCATTAATATTTAAAACTACAAAGTACATAAAAATAAAACAAAAATACGAAAAATAAAAGAAGAAAACAAAAAAAATATTTAAGGTCTATAATTTTTTTGGTTTTCGTCTTTTTGAAGGTTGATGATCTCCACATCCTCGTCTGACATCACTCTTCCAACTTATGATAGTCGTATCCTTCATTTTAGTCATCTCGCGCATTTCTTAACCCACCTTCACCTCCCGTGTGATGTTCATGCCGGGCGGATAACTAGGACCACAAGTGGTCACTTATTACACAATCACCACCACTGGGCGGGTTTTGCCTTTTTTCGGCTTGGTTTATTCGTCTCGACAACCAAACAAGAAAGAAGAAATATATGTAGTTTTTGCATGTAAATGTATTGTGTATATTTGTATTTATGTGAAATATGTTTATGTGACGAGTTTGGTAATAATTATTATGATGGGTTAATACTTGATGTGATAGTAAAAGCACAAAGTGCAGTAACACAAGCCAAAACGTCATCTCAACGCCTAATCAGCTTTTTCCCTTTTTAGTTACCTCTCATCTACACGCCTAAAAACACTATCACACTAACATAAGCCATAACCCCACATTTGGGACCCACAATTTATTTTCTCTCGTTGCAACGGTAAAAAATGTGCACATTTTTCCCTTTTGGTGAACGCCAAATATTTAGCGAAAGTTTTGGCGAGCTAGGAAGCCGGCGCACTAGCGTGCGAGATGGCGAGGGCCACCTTAGATTGGTAAGCCTTAATCGCCATTGTACCTTGTGCAAAGTGTGGTGGCTCAAGCAAAAGAGTCACCTCAGCGCCACATCAGAATTCCTCTTTTTCACTTCTCTTATCACTCACACACTAAAACACTCCCTCACTCATCACTCAAGCCAAAACACCCCTTTTGAGAACCATAATTGTATTTTATTTTTCAATTTTTAAAACCAACTAGTTTTTAATTTTAAATAAAAATATAAATTACAATACGAAATAAAAAAATTATAAAATTTTAAAAGAATACCAAAAAATAAAAACAATACAAAAATACAATACGATAATTACACAATACAATAATTAAAAAACACGAATTAAGAAGCGAAGTCGACAACCACATATTGTCACGTCTATATTTTTGACGGATTTCTTCTTTTTGCATGTTGACGATGTAGCATCCTCCCCTCCCGTCATCCTCGTGGTGCTAGTGCCGAGAAAACTAATTTATTCCAACCGAATTATTGTCCGGTCTTTCTTCTTCGACACTGCGTACATTTCTTGAGTGGCTTTTCGTTTGAGTCTAAATTCATTTTGTAAAGACTCCCTAAAATCTTACGGGTTACTCCTATGGTGCCCGACGTGGCTTTCGATTTAGTTTTTTTCGCGGGACATGGTTTTCTGGGGGAACGAGGTCTTGCATGATCTTCGAATAGCTCGGTATGTCTGGTTTCATCAACCGGATCAACGGGCTCGGTTGCATCTCACTTGGGGTGTTCTTTCAAGATTTCCCACACGTCGTCTTGAGCAAACGGTCTTCCTTTTACCTCATGCATTCCTTTTCTTCGTGTTTTTTATTTGCAGGTTTCTTGTGGTGGTTGTGCGGTTTATGGTGGTGGTGGTTGTGTTTGTTGTGATAAATAGAAGTGTGGTGGAGTTTGTTGAAGATGTTGAAATTGTTAGTTAAGTAGTTGTTGTTGAAGAAAATATTGTTCAGGTATATGTCGACATAGTATATTGGCCACCAAACGGTGGAAATTGATGTTGTGAAGATATTGAGTTTGCGGATGAAGGTGTAGGAGGTTTGGCGAAGATGATGAGTTTGGATGTTGTAACATTCCGAGTAGGTTATTGAAAAACGAATCATTTGGATGTTAAGACATTTTTGTGATATAGTTTGTGTGTAAAGAAGTGAAAGTGAAAATGGAACTAAAGAATAGTTTGTGTGTAAAAATGGTTGTGTAAGAGTTTATATAGTGTGGTTTATATGGTTGTGTATCAGTTTAAAAAAATAGCATACTAACCATTTTTTTTGAAACAACCAATTTTATTTTTTTGAGGTATTTACATCTATATCCTTACTAAAGTTCAATATTACATTAATGTTTTTCTCACTTTTATAATTACGTCAATATCATTCTTAAATTTTTGTAATTACGTCAGTATCATTCATAAACTTTTGTAATTATATCAATATAATTCCACACTTTTAAATTCTCATAAATATAAAAAAATCAGCATTTTTTTCATCATTCGAGGCAAAAAAGTATATATGATCAAATAAATATATATGAACAATATGTTCTTTCATATCCATATCCAAACTTTTGTAATTACATAATCATGTATTTTCACCACTCGAGGCCAAAAAGTATATATGAAGAATATAATTATGATTAATATAAGTGATAAATAATAGTTTCATAATTTAAAATGGGCAAATCGCATAAAAAGGTACTCATCTTAGGTCCAATGTCAATTAAAGGTACCCATCTTTTTTTTCTCAATGTAATTACAAAAGTTCGAGAAAGACATTTATATAATTAACAAGAGTGAAAAAGATATTTTATCTAATATTGAACTTTAAGAATTATATATATGTTGTGGAAACTAGAAGGGGGGGGGTGAATAGTTTACAAGTTAATTAGCGTTTTAAAATTTTACTTCTAAAATTATAAGGATAACGAGTATATGTTCAACCAACAACAATATGAGCCCTACAAATTAATATATATATATAATATATATATATATATATATATTTATATATTATATATTATATATATATATACACCTAGCAATTTATCTAAAACAAACGATAAGTAACAATCATAACAATATAAAGAGATGAGGGAAGGAGCAATCAAACCAAGACACCAAGATTTGTAGTGGTTCGGCTACGAAGCTCCTCTTCGCCCTACTCCACTCCCCGAGTATCCTACTCGAGATTTCACTATGTCAACAAGCTCCCTTTAGGCAGAGAAAACCGTTTACACTTCGCTTACGTTGTTTTTCGACACTAAGCTAAATGTCGAGTCCTAATATTAGCTAGAACCAATCTACCACTTCACAAGTAATACACAATCACAAGATCTACACTATCGGATTTATACACTATCCGATATATACAATCAAACAAGATAATCAAGATAGACATTTGGTTCTTAGAAGAAAGAAGGAGAAATCACTAGACTACAATAATTCGTTTCTTGGCGAATACGAATGTTCTTCTCTTGCACTTGATTGAGAGGAGGGATGAGAAAGAAGAGATTGGATCACTTAAAACAAGATCAAACAACGTTAGTGATCAAGAGATTTAGTGAGAGAAAGAAGGTTTCTAGAGAGAGTAAGTTTACTGAAAAATTCGTGCAAAGAGGTCTGTTTTTCAGCTGAGAATAGTGCAGTATTTATAGGCAGGAAATCCCAACGGTCACTGGTGGCGGTCCCGATGGTCCCAGATTTATCTGGGGGCCGCCCAGCCTATTAAGGGGCCGCCACTAGACTGACGCTCCCTTTTTTGTCTTTTAGTGGGGAAGGTTAAATCTGGTGTAGAATGTTCTATTTTGGGGGAAAACCATATTTGAATTTTTATGTTTAAATAAAACATTTCTTTTATTTAAAAAGTATTTTGTATATATTTATTTTTGTAAAAATACTTTTGTGAAAATGTGATGATTAAGAAAAATTATTTTCTTGATCACTAATCATGTTTAATGATTTGTTTATGCATACCTTAAGTGATTTTCATTAGAAATGGAAATGATCGATTAATAATTTGTAAACGTTTATTTTTATCGTAAACGTTTTTACATTTTGTTATCTTCAAAACATCGAGAGGTCAAAAAATATAAATAACGTTTTTAGACATTATTTGTATTAACAATCTCCCCTTTTTGATGATGACAAAATATAAACTCTTTTTATGTAAAAATAAAGTTTTCAAATTATAAATGAGTTTTAATCCATTTCTCCCCCTTTTTGTCGAAGTCAAAAAGGATGATCGTCGAATTGTAATGAGAAAGAAACCGATGATGCCAAGACTCCCCCTTGATGTATGCTCCCCCTCATTTGGGGCACCAAGGGATCGATCTTATGAGATTATTGCTACAAAACAAAATGAGAAATACAAGTGCAAGAATAGATTCCCAACTAGTAGCAATATAACAATGCATGCAAATAAACCATAAAGTAGTTTCATTCATCATTTAAGAAACTCATACAATAATCATACATTTGCATGTCATACTAATAGAGAATAGAGCATAGTCTTACGAAGGAACATTAATTCATAAATTACACTAAAATCTAAACATACTACATGAGGTAGATACAAAAATACTACATAAGTTCTAGATGATCCTTGATTCATAGGAAATGACTTTGAGCAAAAGGTTAGGGTGACATATTATGAGGTGACATGACAAAATATTTAAGGGTGAGGTGGAAAGAATGAAGCAATGGCGAAAGTGAGAAGATACTCAATGTGAGCAAGCATTAAGTTCATCTCATCCCTAAGAGAGAAGATAAGATTGCGGTTATAAAAACAACAAAGACAAGTTGACCTATGATAGTCATGATAGTTGAAGTAAATAGGATGACCCATTAGAGGTGGTTGAGGTGATGGTTGTGGTGAAGGTGGTGAAGGAGTATCAAGATTGTGATCAAGAGGGGTGATTTGTAACAAAGAAAGAGTGATATCTAAGGAAGGATGACTTTGGAGTGAAATTGGGTGTGAGGGTCTTGGAGGTGCATCCATGATATTATCAAGAAAAGGATTGCATGGTTGAGGAGAGAGTGTGTCATTAGAAGTAGGAGGTGAGGATTGAGGTTTTGATTCAAATGAGGAAAAAGTAATGCCAAAGGTAGATGATGTATCTTTGGTTGATGGGGTTTTTGATGGTGCATTTGGTGGAGATAGAGAAGAGGATGTTGTTATGGGAGAAGGTGTGGTTGTGATATCTTCATCACTAGAAATGTTGACAAAGAGTTGTCTAGGTGGAATGATGGTTAGCTTAATTTTCTTGGAAGGATTAGAGGAGGAGGCTTGAGTGGAAGCCATGGAAGTAAGATATTAAGGAGATGAGGATGATAAGAAGAATGGTGAGGATGGGTATTTAATTTAGAAGGAGTGGATTAAAGAGGTAAAGCATGAGGTTTATGAAGGGAAATTCCAAAAATGGTTTAGCAAAATGCAGAAGATGTAGTTGGGTCTAGAAGAGAGGATAGTCAATTGCATAGAAAATCAAGAGACGCAATAAAAATTCCGTGACTCCTGTTGGCGGTCCCAGATATTTTTGGGGGCCGCCCTATATTTATGGGGGCCGTTTTCTGGAGAAACGAAAATTTTCCAGTTTGTCCTGATTTTTGTAAATCCTGTACAGAAAAAGTTTCTTAGATTTTCCCTTTTGCAGTCAATCCTATTTCATCACGAATCATCTAATATTTTCAAGAATAACACATTTAGGGGCTAGCAAATCTAAATTCTATTAGGGAAGCACTTAAAGGCATAAGATTAATAGATAGACAAGCATGCATAATAACATACAAGCAATAAAAAGCATAGTGTATTTAAAAAGCATGCTAGCAAGTTTTAGGATGATAAAATGGAACAATCATCCAAGGCAAGTTACGTTGCCCAAATTAACTTCTAAAAGACTACTAAATAGCATAAGTTCAAGTACTTAAGCATAGATAGTAATAGTAAGTACCAACAAGCATAATAAGTAGTAGATATAAGTGTATTGTCTTATAGCAATTATCCAAATTCCTCATTTCTTCTTCTTTCCTTTCAACAAATTCTTGAGTCCCTTCCCGATTGACCTTATTCCACCACAATAATCATCTCGCAACTGAACTTGACGGTTGACAATTTCGGTTTGGCGGATGTAAAATGGTTTCATGTCAGGGTCAACATTTGGTGGGTTTTCAAAGACTCGAGGAACCTCATTTGTTAATGAATTAACAAAACAAATGGGGGAAGGAGTGCTTGCACGCGAGGTCCCTTCGTCATTTCCGTCATCATCATCATCGTTGAGATGAGAGGAGGATGGTTGACCGAAGGCGGAGGAAGAGAAAGTGGAGTGATGAGTGATGACCTCTTTTCGTGCCATAATCCTTTCGAGTCTTTCGATCTTGTTGAGCGGAAAGAGGATACATGACATGATCGTACAAGACATAAGACTCGTTAAACAACTCAGGACTTTCACCCATGACATACTTAAATAAGCGAGTCAATAACATACCATACGGTAGTATCAACCTAGCTTGTTTAGTGACAAACTCCATTCGTTTTGCAATAAAATATGGAAGATTAAATTTTTCAAACTTTGCAACACAATAGAGCATATAACAAAGACATGCGGGAACATGGTCCCGGTTACCCCCCAGACAAAAGATATCTTCCTGGATAATTTTGACCCAAGCTTTCATGGTTGACACAATTTCACGAGTTAGAATTTTGTTTTCTTTGACAAGAACGACAGTTTTATGACGAATATGAGTGACCGAACCCTCCCGTTCCTCTTGAATATAGTTTTTGATTTCATTAGGACAAGGAGGGTCAGTTTGATATGGACCACGCGGAGGTACACTATATTGCAAGTCGTCAAGTGACCACTTGTTGGTAAAAACACACGTGCCCTTATAGGGTATACCAAGGATTTGACCAAATTCTTCAAGAGTGTATGAAAAGAATTGATTTTGGATGACAAATTGGATCAACATTTGACCTTCGTCAGAATAATCTAAATGGTATTGACTAAATAACTCAAGGATGAAGCGAGGACAAATTTGTTCATTTATCAAGAAGACGCTCAAACCCGATATGACTAAACATTGACCTGACATAGACTAGATCTGCAAAACTTGGATAAACTACCCGACCCTCATGTATGCAATGACTTTCAAGGTTCATTAGCATTTCTTTTAAGGGTGAAGTGTATTCATGTTAGATTATGGGAATGTAGTCTCTTGTGTGTTGATGATCTTCGGCAGTTTTTCAAGGCATTATCACCTAAAATAAAAATAACCAAAATCATATTTTATTATCTTGTACTTGTATTGTTATTTTGAACTCATGCCTAGTGTGCGCCTATATGCAACATATGTGGAGTAACGGTTAACTCGACCTAGAAATAAAACCTAAGAGTTAACCGAGACGCTCTTTAATTTGATTTTGCTCATCAAAACATTGCGAAAAATACATATGAATTATGTATCTCAAGTTTTGTTTATGAGATCAATATGCATGTATGCAAAAACGTTTTTAGAGTGTATTGACAATGCATAAAAACAATTTTATTGTATTCCTAACGTGAGTGATTTTGAAAATAAAATTGGGGTTTTATGTTCGAAAATGATTTTTGACAAACACACTTCAATAATGCAAATCCTAAATCTACGGGAAGCATATTAGTTGTACATTGTATTCTAGTAGTCCTAATTGTACATAATTGCAATAAAAATGAAAAATCCCCAATTTCAATTTTTGTGTTCATCATGAACCCTAGACACTAATTGAAAGAAAATAGATAAAATGACTTACAATTAATGATGTTAATGATGTTAGAAATGATTGTAGGTGTTGATTTTATCTTCAATTTAAGTTAATTTGGTCAACTTTGAGTTTTTGGTGAGTTTTGGTCGTGTTCGTCGCTGCAGCAAGAAGAAAGGGAATGTTTGATTTTGTGTTTTTAAAAAAATATATGTGCAGACATATGGTTTAAATGGTGGCGGTCTCATATCGATATGGGGGCCGCCCGATTTAATCCGGGGGCCGCCAGAGATATGGGGGCCTCCCTCAGCTGAGGGATTTGGACTTAAATTTTAAAAAAATTAGAAGGAGGAGTGACGTTTTAATTTGCCTTTCGCGAATTAAAAACACTCAAAGTACTTCGGACGAAGTATTTAAGTTGTCACGACACGGAACGGAACACGGACTAGAATCGAGACAGAAGATAAGAGAAACGATTTATGGAATGTGTTCCATCATTCCTAAACCAAGACGTAGATAGTTAAATGATTCACGTTTAAGGGGTTTAGTAAGGATGTCGGCGATATTGTCAACGGACGGCACTTTTTTGATAGAGATATGTCCTTTCTGGACATTATCATGAAGAAAGTGGTGACGAATTTTGATGTGTTTGGTTCGAGAGTGTTGCACCGGTTTTTTGCTAAGGTCAATCGCGCCTTTGTTATCGCACATGATCAGGACGTCGTCGAGTTGAACATCGTAGTCAATAAGAGCTTGTTTCATCCATAGTGATTGTTGACATGCCTTTCCGGCGCTTACGTATTCAGCTTCGGTAGTGGATATAGCAAGAGCGGTTTGTTTCTTTGAGAACCAAGATGTCAAACAACATCCCACGAACGTACAAATACCGCTAGTACTCTTTCGGTCCACATAATCTCCCGCATGATCAGAGTTGGCATATACTAAGGTTTCTATGTTGGTCCCCTTAGGATACCATAATCCTAAGTGTGTAGTGCCTTTAATGTATCGGAAGATACACTTAACCACTTCAAGTTTTGGGAGCCTCTTGGAAGCGGGCACAAAGGCAGACACTAAACATGATATCGGACCAACTTTCAGTTAGATAGAGTAAACTACCTATCATGCCTCGATACTTGGTACTATCTACCAACTCACACTCTTCGTCTTTCGTGAGTTTAGTATTGGAGGACATGGGGGTTTTCATTGGTTTAGAATCTTCTAATCTAAATTTCTTAAGCATTTCTTTAATATATTTAGATTGATTAAAGAAGATACCATCTTTCATTTGTTCTATTTGTAATCCAAAGAAGAAGTTATATTCACCCATCATGCTCATCTCGAACTCGTCATGCATGATTTTGGCAAATTCATCATACATGTCTTGACAAGTCAAACCTGATGCGGGTGTCGTAGGACTTCAGTACGAAGTTTTACAACTCCCTAGGCATAGTACCTAATCGTTGTAGTAGTAGTATAGGCAAGACTCGGGGGTTGTTATCGTTTTCTAGGGGTATAGGTTGGGAAGGCTTGATCACGGTCTAACAGAATTCTAAGGGGTAGAGAGAAGATTCTTTTTGTATTTTTTATTTTATGAAAGCAAGTAAAATCATATGTTTGAGAGGTTGGTTTGTTTAACTAATAACTAAGCTAAATATAATTTATTCTACTGGTGATAACTTTATGATAAAATAATGTATTTACTTAATCATGCATTACTTATCATATTGCTTCTCCTAATCTTGTTGCCTTGTCACACTCGTGATGATCTATGTAAGTATTTCCTAAGTCATGAACGAATTACACGAACCCGCCGTCTATTTAATATTCCGTTAAGGCAACGCACAAGTAAGGTAGTATGAAGACTATTACAAGGCCCCTAAGAGTATATTAAATGCATGTGAAATATCTTAAGAGGGATAAACCATATTAGGAGTAAGGTAGTATGAAGACTGTTACCGATGGTATCCTTTCTACACTTCTCGCGTTTCCCTAGACGTCTATGCCAATTTAATATCTTATGGCTAGTTTTCTAAAGCCTAACGCGCATATCCATCACAAGAAGCAACAGTAATATGATCTACAATCTGACTTTCATGCAATCATAAGTAAATACAAAGGAGGGTTTTGCCTAGCATGCATGTTAAAGATAAAGCAAGAACATAAATCAATCAAACAACACATAGACATATTTAATGATTAATGATAAACAATCTTACCTGATTAAAACATAGATTGAAGGTAGTTACAATAGGGTTTTGATGCCCTAAAAACGACCTAAAAAGCTGCTACAAAGACTTGGGTTCGTCTCCCAAAAGTTATACAAAGTTACACACTTAAAACCCTAAAAACGGTTTTTGTATTTATAGAGTGTTGAAAATCGTTTAGCCCATCTAGGATCGTTTTACAGATAATATTGAACACGCAGCGGAATAATAAGAAAGCAATATTATCAAACAAGGTTTTTCATTCAAACGATTCCTATTTACCCCAACCAATAACATGGGGCTACACCAACTAATTATGGTGTACTAACTAACTAACTAACTAGACTCTCATTGGGAGAGTTCTATGTATGATTGATATTAAAACCGATGAGTCTATGTCTCTTATATAGAGGAAGAGCATAAGACGTTACAGAGAATTCTAAACAAACACATTAATGCAATTACTCATCATTAAGATCATAATTAATGCTATTAATTTATCATTAAGATCAATCATTAAGTTACATCTATAACTTCCAATCATTAAGTCCGTCTTTAATTACATCTTAGTAACTTCCCAATCTGTCGATTAAGTCCTTCTTGTTACATTCTTTTTGTTCTTTTTGTTCATCAAATTATAAATTCCCAACAAATCTTTCCCCTATTAGATGATGACAAAACAAACAATTTTCTTGCACGAACTTCATCATAAAGCCTAAGCTTTCCCCTGAAAGATGAGATGTAATCATCTCCCTGAAGAAACAATCTTCCCCTTGACTTATAGAGTCTTCTTGAACATGTCACCACAATAAAAAGTTTGCCAAACTATATCTCTTGTAGACTCTCTTCCACCCCCCTTTTTGATAATCCCCAATTGGTGTCATCATAGATAAGCAAGTTACTTGTAAACACTAATAATCCCCCTCAAGTGGTACATTTAGATTGTAAACAATAACAATAAGCTTCTCCCTGAAACCCATATGTTTACCATCCTTCATGAATCTCCGAACTTCTGTAGGCTCTATGTAAAGATTTACTTATGAAGAATAACCTGAGTATACCAAATTTGTTGAAGAAGTTGAATCTCCCAAACTAGTTTATCTTATGTCCTAGCGACTATCCACGGAACTTCAACTTAACAGTAAAATCTGTGAAATATAGTAGAACGCAACCTCTTGACAAAATCCTCATCTATATGAGAACACTAGCACAACAACGTAAACTCCTTAAAGTGATAGCAAGTGTGAGCATAAGCACCATAAAGAAAAATCACACACCCTTTCTCTAGATTCTCAAGTCTTCGTCACCACAACCATGTAAGCACTAACAAGTTATCTTACAAAGCCAACACAACTTTAAGATATGAGAAGACACGCACCTGTTGAAACTCAACTACGACCATCAAATAAGCAATATTCATGATCTTCAAAATCACCTCTTCAATAAATCTCCAAATACGAGCGCAATATTATCTTCCTTCCCCATAAACAGCATTTGCATTCAAATCAACCAAAAATAAAGCACTGTACGAATCGTCTTCAACATCCGAGAACCAAAAATTACACTCTGTCCGATATCAGACAAAGCTACAGTATAAACTAACTTTCTCGATGAAACAGCAGTACCATCACGAACATAACAGCGTACTTTCACACGAGCAGTAACTTTGACAAAATGACAGTACTTTCGAATTAGAAGCATAGTGACTTTTCGCACATACCGTTGAGCATGTTGCCTGCAATCTTCATAGAAACCCTTGATAGTACAAGTGATTACCAATTGTATTACATACCAATTAAGTATAGATGACAATTATAAATAATGATATATCAAATTAACTCAAAAACCTCATAAAACTTTAACCACACATCGATTTCTATGACAATAAGGGTTTAGGGTTTTTCAAAAAACCTTTAATCCTAATCAAGAGCCCCATTGCTCTGATACCCACATTTGAAAAACGTTTAGCCCAACTATATCGTTTTAAAAAACAGATAATATTGAAACACATTACACGGCAGCGGAATAATAAGAAAGCAATATTATCAAACAAGGTTTTTCATTCAAACGATTCCTATTTACCCCAACCTATAACATGGGGCTACACCAACTAATTATGGTGTACTAACTAACTAACTAACTAGACTCTCATTGGGAGAGTTCTATGTATGATTGATATTAAAACCTATGAGTCTATGTCTCTTTATATAAGGAGAGAGCATAAGACGTTACAAAGAATTCTAATCAAACACATTAATGCTATTAATTATCATTAAGTCCATCATTAATGCTATTAATTATCATTACGGGTCCAACATTAAGTTACAATCTTGAAACTTCCAATCTTTACGTCCTTCATTAAGTAACACATGTAACCTTCCCAATCTGTCGATTAAGTCCTTCTTGTTTCATTCTTTTGTTCTTTTGTCTCATCAAATCTATAATTCCCAACATAGAGATATCGTTGCGACGGTGTCGCGTTGAAATCCTGACGTCGTCGCCACGTGGATGATTCTAGATCCTCTTTAAGTCGGCCACGTCCTGACACCGTCGCTAGATCTCTGACGCCGTTACTGGATAGATCACGACGGCGTCGCTTTATGATTGCGATGCCGTCTCCACGCTCTGTATGAATAATTCTTCATGATATTTGGTGTAGGTCCGTAATCTTGTCCGTTTCTTCTCCAAATGATCCCAAGTCACGTGTATTTCCTCCAAATGCCATCCAAGTGCTAAAAACCTGAAAAAGAACGATTAAGCACATAATCTGGGCATATTTGCATGATTTAAAAGTTTAAATGACCCCTAAAAAGTGTATAAAATGACACCTCCTCAAATACCCCTACACTTGGGATTTGCTTGTCCTCAAGCAAATAGGCTTTTCTACCTAGATAATAACAATATTAAGGTTATTTAACCTACTCTTTAAAAGTATTTTACAACACAACCTTCTAGACCTCGTAATTAAAAGCACGAAAAGTATATACTAGCACCTCACATAAGTGTTTGAGATTCTCTCTTTCACTCGGGTGTATAATGATAAATTACAACAACTATGGGAAACGAAAAATCAACACTCATTACCTGGCATAGCATATAAATTACCATAGGCTTGGTAAAGGATCAAACCTCCACCGCTAGGCGCAAGCATGATTCATTACTATCCAAGAGGTCTTTTAAAGGGTTGTGGGGTGTAGGTGTAAGATAACATTAACATAAACGAAAACGGATGGGATACATTTGGGTGGTGACTTTTGGGTGAATTTAGGGTGAAAGGGTTAGCTAATTATTTATAAGAATACACGTTGGTTTGGTTGCTAAGCCAAGACTCAGACGAAGATATACAAACTCTACACAACTCTACATCAATCTCTTTTCTTTTTTCTTTTTTTTGAATGATAAACATAATACATCACTAGGGGCTTATAGGTTCACCCCTACACTTGAACTTTTACATACTTTACAAATGAACTATTCTTTGACCTGAATTGAAAGGATCAACATAATATGGAGATCATTTGACAAACATATGGGGGTATTGACTTAACTTTTCTTACCCATTCTTCTGCGAAATAAATACTATCATGAATCTCAATCGTCCCAAAACTGTATTTTCAAGGATAAGGACTTAGCAACCGTGTACCCAATAATTAACTTGGGTTAAAAAAATAATGTACTGAAAGCGAGTACATACAAGGTAGGCTAAGGCGATTTAGGTGTAACGATTGGTTTAAGGATGACAATGCTCTTTATTAATAGTCCGGCTTAACCAGAAAATTATGAGAACCGTGAAAAAGGATAGGCTCGAAGAGTTGTACTAGGGGTATCCTGCACGAAAAATGAGTGGATGGCAAGGGTGTGTGATAGTTATATGATCAGTGTGACCATCATAACAATTACAGGTTTAAAACATGGGTTAATCCTAGTGCATCTTATCTAGCAAATCCTAATACTCACTATGCGGTCTCGGGATGCATCACAAAAACAAGTTCTAGAATTTAATATGCTACCGGCACACTCATATAATTTAATACCGATACCAATGCTCCAGAAAAGGCGACAAAACCACATATACGCATCCGTAACGACGAAATAGACACACATGATTAATCACTCCTTAACTCGAACAAGCTAAAGGTATAAACTATCTTGGGTATCAATAATAGATACCCGAATTCCTATAGAAAAGGCGAACCTCACATTTTTTGGGTGGAATTCTGAGGGTTTTTATGCTATTCATATAAATTCATATCCATGAGACGCTATTAATACTTGGTTTTCGTCCGTATGTGTCATAAAAAAATTTAAATTTTGGTCAAAATTACCTTTTTATGCTATGTTTTGATATATTACCCATCATTTTAAGGAACAAAGCAAATGGCAAATGAAATAATAGTTTCTAAGACTTATTTCCCCCTACACTTAAGTTGAACATTGTCCCTAATGTTCTATAGAAGTACCCTGCTCAATAATGGAGAAGAAACATGCGATAACTGGTTAAATCGTCCTCCAAGAGTCTTCCAATGAAAACTTCCTAAGAACTTTCAAGCTTCTTCTTGTCAAATATAACCTGTAATCAAAGACAAAGACAACTACACCAAGCGTAAAATCCATGGGTGAATGATAAATACAACTAGAGTTTAGGGTTTAGACTCTATGAAAGCAATAAAGATAGGATGAGAGTAATGATGTAATCATAGGTTTATGCAGGTTTATAAAAGAAATACAAATTTTAAATGTTGTGCAAACTATTTTTCGATAATACTTGAAAATTTAAAATTTTCCTGTAGCTGGGCTCACGACGCCGTCAGGATGAATCCTGACGCCGTCTCCAAGCTCTGAGCAAAATTTTTATTTCGTTTTCTTTTGAAAAACTTCCTGTAGTCGATTATATAAGTTATTTCCTGTATGAAATAGCTGCATGAAACCTGGGATTAGTCAATACAATCATATGACTTGAAACTGACGCGAATTAATCTAAACAATTTATTTTAAATGTTTGAATTTGGTTCTTATAAACCGGATATATCCCCCTACACTTATTTTATGTAAAATACCTTTGATTGCAGATAAGACGAAGTTACAAACAAGCAAAGTATGATTACAAAATGATTCAAACATTATAAAACAAACAATAAAGAATAAAACACACGACACTCCTAAATGCGGGAAAGGTAAATATTAGGTTGCCTCCCAAAAAGCGCTTTTCTTTATTTACGAGTCTTGTAGCTAGACTCGAAGTCACACGCTCCTACGTAACTCCTCCTTCATCATCCAGTGTGATATCGTTATTTTTATCAACATTCAATATGTCCTTT
This sequence comes from Tanacetum coccineum, assembly GCA_026074375.1. Taxonomy (NCBI): domain Eukaryota; kingdom Viridiplantae; phylum Streptophyta; class Magnoliopsida; order Asterales; family Asteraceae; genus Tanacetum; species Tanacetum coccineum. The sequence goes on from BQNB010073918.1 coordinate 31,514, forward strand.
TGATATGGCTTTACTCGTTGTTTATTTACGATGAATTCATTCCCGTCTTCATCGTAAAGTTCAATTGCACCATTTTTCATATCCTTGCTTACGAAAAATGGTCTGTACCACCTCGATTTTAGTTTCTTAAGAAACAGCCTTAGGCGCGAATTGAAGAGAAGTACCTTATCGCCTTTTTCATAGTTAGTCGGTGTTTTTATCCGTTTATCATGCCACCTTTTTGTCCTTTCCTTATAGGAGATGGAGGTTTCATAAGCATCAAGTCTTATCTCGTCTAGCTCTTCAAAGAAGTTGAATGGGGTGTCTTTTACCAAGAGCTGAGTCATAGGGCGTGTGATAACATCAAATATTTAATACTTTTTAGTAGCAAAATACCTCCTATATTACCTGCAAATGTTTCACTAATACTCGAAAACGAGATATTTTCTATTATTTTGTAGTTTTCAAGTG
>BQNB010073919.1:0-31963 GCA_026074375.1 Tanacetum coccineum
TATAAGCTTTATAATCCTTAAGCATTGAGACCCCCTCTAGGTTACTTATTTTTAAGCTAAAAGTGAGCTCTTTCAACAGTTTGTATGCACTGTAGGGACTAGAAGCTTACATGCTTATTTTAGCTTATCTGCTTAAGTTTAGTGTTTGATTTTGTTGTTACTTGTTTATTAGGTGTAGGACAACTTATGCCTTAGTATTAGTTGCATCTTCCTTTGCTTATTTGCCCAAAAGTAGCATAGCAGCTTAGTGCCTATTCCTTAGTATAAAAATAGCTTATCTTCCATTTACTTGCTTAACCGTTTGAATTTTCTTGCTTATTTTTACTTACATTTGCTTATTTAGTGTAGGATAATATTTGTTCTTGCTTGTTTTCAATTCCTTTTGCTTAATTTGCCTTAATTTTCCCTATAGTTTAAGTTTTTTTAGTGCATTAGTCATTTTAGCATAATCTGTCAACTTTTGAGCTCCAATTTTGAGCTTATTTGCCTTTTTAAAATCTTTTCTTTTTGCATTTTTAGATAGTACATAAGCTGCTCTTTAAGCTAGCTTAAGCCCCAATTCCCTAGGTGCCTCTAAGTGCTTAAAAATAAGCCCAAAGAGTGCCCCCTAGGCTGTTTGCCTGGCAGTATTTGGGATATTAGCTTATTTAATTTTTCTTGTTTATATGTCTGATTCTTTGTGCTTATTTGTGTTCATTTCTGCTTATTAAGTGTAGGCCCTTATCTGTTTTTGTTTGTTTCAGTTTTTACTTTGCTTATTTGATCTTAAGATGGCCAAACAGTTTTGCTTAAATAGACATTAGATAGTTTCTTAAACTGTCATTTTTCAAGTGCTTATTTACCAGCTTATAATTGCTTTTCACAAAAAGTAGTAGTTACAAAAATTGCTTATTTTTATCAGTTCTTTAAGTCTGTAAAAAGAAAATTTAAAAAAAAAAGAAAAAGGGAAGAGGGGAAGTCAGGGGTGAGCAGGGCTCGAACCCCTGACCTCAACCCTCCTCAACCTTCTCAACACACACTCTGCTAACCAACTGCCCTTGGGACTTTCACTTGTCATCCTTTGCACCCTTTAATTATTATACACACTTTGGCAGGTAGGGCTTATTTCCTTATTTGCTTATTCTGCTGCTTATTTATAAGCTGGTATTCAAAGTTTGCATTTTTCATAGATTAAGCATGCTGTAAAGTATTTTGTGTAATTTTTTCAGATTTTTAGAAAATTGTTTAGTATTTTTTATAATTTATTTTTATTAAAAACTTAAAAAAATCATAAAAAATAAAATAAAAGTCAGAAAAATATAAATCTTTTTTTTTAACTTCGTTTTTTGTCACTTAGAACCCATTTAAAGTAAAAAATTCACTTTAGGGTTAAAATTGTGTAATTTAAGTTTTTTGACCCTCGTTTTTCGTACCCGTTTTAGTTTAAATCATTTTAGCTTTCGTTTTTTGGTTTTCTTTAATCGTTTTTGCATTTTTAATAGAAAAATCAATCATAACCCTTTTTCATTCAATAAAAATTCACTTCTAGGTTTAAGATTGTATAATTTGAGTTTTTGACGCTCGTTTTCGTACCCATATAGTTTAAATCATTTTAGCTTTCGTTTTTAGGTTATCTTTAATCGTTTTTTTGCTATATTTTAACTTTGTAGTAATAGAAAACCAATCGATAAATTTGTCATATTCAAAACATCAATCATCAATCGTCATTCGATTTTCAATTACAACCCGTTGGGAAATAACGACCCGGGAAATCAAACTTCCGGAAACATATATATTTTATTTTGTGAATTCTTAACCAATCTTTGGCTAAAGGTGTTTGGTTGATTGTTTGCTTATATATTATATATATACTATTGAACGAATCATACCTCATTGATGATGATTGTTGATCCTTTTATAGGCCTCATGCTCATTAGGGTTTCCCCATAATTCGGCCTAAGCCTTATCCGACAAATCCGGGATTTGACATTATCTTGGCCTATTTAAACTAGCAGAGTATATCTCCTACTTAATTTAAGGTTATACTTCCCTGAAATAGCGCATAAATCAGTTGCATGCAGAATACAACCGTTAGAAATCGTGTCATGAAAGCCGCGTTCCGGACAGGTGTCCGTGACCGCGACTGTGACACACTAGCGGGTCCGCGACCAGTGACCGCGATACAGGTTAAGCCCACAAAGAAGTATGGGCCGTGCCCGGTCCGTACTATACGTCATCAACGTTAGCTTTTCTTAATTAAAACTTTATAAGAGTCCAGCCATGAGGAACCAATATAGGTATTTACTAGTGGTTAAATATTTTTTAGAATATATTGAATTTTGGTCTGTATATAACAGGAAAAAGTTCATAATACCACATTACTATCGTCACTTGTATGACAGTTTCCATGTTTTGAGTGTTTAAAAAAGCATGTAACAAAAATACATGTTGAAAATATATGACATATCCAATTTGGTATGAGGATATAGGTTTGAAGCAATGACTTTCATTCTCACTGCAGTTGTTTGGTTTGTAGGGTTGGTATGTGAAAATGAGAATTAAACCCTTAAAACTAGGCTTTATCCAAACCCATTCCCATAAACCTACTCATAATCATTTGATTTGTGGGTTTGGTATGTGAAAATGGGAATTAAACCCTTAAAACTAGGCTTTATCCCCTATTCCCATAAATCTACTCATAATCATTTCTCTTTACAACCTGAACACCCTCACTTTTTTTATTAAATGCTAAATTGTGCCAACACCTTGATCGGTTGCTGTTTCATTACAAGTTAGGGTTTCGATCTATACTAGAGTTTGTTGTTTTTGTGTTTTTCGTTGCGATCTCTTTCTCTTGCGGTCTATCCTTGTTCGTTTATATTATCAGCATATTTGATTGTATACAGGTTACAAGTTCATCATTGATCGTGTTTATCTCTTATCGGATCTATTTGGTGAGGGATCGATTTGATTAGGGTTTTCTTGTATGCGGTTTTTAACCCTACGTCTTATGGATTCGTTATCCTAACTTGATCGTTAGGGTTCATTCATTATTGGTGGTGGTTCTTTGTTCCTTGTTTCCGATCGTTGCTGGTTTATATTGCGATTAGGGTTTTGCGTGGGTGGGATTATTCTTTCATCGCTGGTATTTTCGTTGTATCCTAATACTTGTTTGTTAGGGTTTTGTGGTTCTTGATCTATAATCGCTCTATCATTATTATTATTGGTGGATTCATCTATGGAGGCGGTATGGATTCTTTCGCTGTTGACTGGGAACCCTAATTCTTAGGGTTTCGTCTTTCTTCTTATCCTTAATCGCTGTTGCTACTAGAGATGGAAAAAGGTTCGGGTGCCGATGTTAATAGTGAGGGTAGACTGTTAAAATCGATCTTGAAAAAGTCGACTTCTTTACCTCTTAATAAGGCTGCTGCTGCTGTTAGTAATGCTGGTAACATGACAGCAGGTAGCAAGCCTTTTGCTGTTGTTGTTCATGGTAGTAATAGGCCAAACATTGATGGCAAATATAAGGTGAGGTCGAAAGTGTCTATGAATGCTACCACTACTGTATTGGAAGTCGATGAAACAGACTTTGCGTCTCCTAATAGAGGTGCTAATATGGAGGATGGAGTGATGCAAGATGTGGGAAATTCTGCTAATGATGATATTGACCATAATGTTCATATCGAGGGTCACCATACTGAAAATGTTCAACAGGTAGGTGGGAATAGCACACAAATGGCTTCGAGTAAGCCTATGGCTGATGTTAATGTTTCAGGAGTTGATGCTGGTGGTTGTGGTGAGGTCAGGTCATCCAAACCTGATGATATTCGGCCTATGGGATCTAATACAACAAAAAGTACAAAGGATGTTGATGAGGGCATTTATGTGGATACAAATACTGGTACTAAACCTGATAGGTCGATTCGGGTAATATAGGATTTACTGATGGCTGTCCAGCAGCTAAACAAACGCTTGCTAGTATTCTACATCCTAAACCCGAGGCCAGTAAAGATCCAATTTAGAACCCTTATTAATGAAGAAAAAGTGGATTGTGTTCTTCCACAGGTTGCGGCCAATGTGGTAAAAGGTAGATATGATAATTCTCTTGCGGGTTTTTTTGTTGGAAAATACCTAGCTTTCCCGGTGGTTCAAAATTATGTTATTAACACTTGGAGTAAATTCGGATTCCAAAAGCTAATGAGGAGTGACGACGGTGTTTTCTTGTTCAAGTTCTTATCTAAATATGGAATGGAACAAGTGCTTGGAAGGGGACCATGGATGATCCGTAAGTCGCGTATTATTCTCAATAAAAGGTCTTCTAGTTTGTCATTGAAAAAAGGCGAGGTTACTAAAGTGCCGGTTTGGGTTAAAATGCATAATGTGCAGTTACTTGCTTACTCAGAAGATGGTATGAGTTTGATTGCTACTCAAATAGGTAAACCTATTATGTTGGATGCGTTTACTAGTTCTATGTGTGTTGAGTCATGGGGTAGAATTGGTTTTGCTCGGGCTCTTATTGAGATTAGTTCGGATTCTGATTTGAAGAAGGAAGTTATTATTGCAATTCCAAATGAGGAGGGTAATGGGTACATGAAGGAAGTTATTAGAGTGGAGTACGAGTAGAAGCCACCGCATTGTGTAGAATGTAAAAGTTTTGGACATGGTCCTACTACATGCCCTAATCGTGTTAAAGAGGATGTCCCTAAGGCTCCGTCTATAACACCCCTATTTTTGACATATAGCAGCGGAAGCTAATCTGAGGTATTATTTCATAGTACAACAGTCATAATCATAGAAAATGACTCAAAAGAGACATTTTTAAAAGATAAGTTATTATTCATTATATATCAAAGTTTTTACAAACAGAGGTCCTAAAATCTACATGAAAACATAAAGTTTGAATGATAACAGTTTAGCCATCTTTAAGTCTTCCAATTCGTGCCACACCGTGGCCATAAGAATGCTCAGTTTTACCTTAAAAAACTTAGATAAACATACTAAAAATTCAACACAAAGGTATGAGTGAAATTCAAAGTTTTAATGTTAAACAGTTATGAATACAAGTTCAATAGTGGTTTTACGTTGTGTAACACCCATAAGTGTAATAATGCAATTGAGTACAATTATTATAGAAAACAGTATTATTGCCCTAAGCTCATAACACCGAGACCTTGAGATAATCAATAATCACAAGAAGTTGCCCCAACGGGTGCCTTTGCCAAACACCCGCATAGTTATTCAAATGAAGTTCGTTATGTTAACCAAGAAAGTAGTAGGTACACCAACGGGTGAAGCTCAGTCACAATAGATCTATTCACAGCATTCACACGATTACTCCGAAAAGTAATTTAACTTCATGATATGAGTCTAATGTCAAAAGGTAAGGACTTAGGCAATAACATAAACAGTATAAGCATACAGTTGAAAAAAAATAGTCGTATTCATGTTTACTAGCATGTATCTCCCCTCGCGAGTTTACGAAATATTCTAAGATTTAAAATGCGAGGACTGATAACTCACCTTAACAGGAAAAAACTGATTGATGACAAAGTATATGTCAAGTGATAGTAACGGCTTCATCACGCAACCTAAGGTAATGATGTCAAGTCTTAGTGGAGGTTATGTTCAAAACTTTAAAAGTTTAACGTATTACTTTGATTTATTAATTAATAGAAAGATCCTATCACTGTTACGGAATGCCATCATAATTCAGAGGTCATTGTAGTAAACGTTGAGAAGCCATGACACTTTAAATCGTAAATTCCAGCAAACTCTCAAAAAATGTATAATCCAAAATGAAATTCCTCACATGAAGCTACCTATAACGTAGATACGATAAAATTTTAAGTTTCTTCAAAAGTTATGTCGATGATAAATTTAATCATTAAAAATATAACGTAATTGTTTATAATGGCGTCGATCGATGATTAAAAACGATAAATGTGTACGGTTTTAATAAATAATTGTGTCGGGTTTTAATAAAATTAAGTCTTATAATATTAATATATATTTTTATATAAATATTATATTTTATATTTTTAAGTTTGCAAAAATGGCAATATATACCCTTGGTTTATAAACTTTTACAAGTTTAGTCCTTTAAGTATATATATATATATAAATTAAACCTTTAACTTTAGAATTTGGCAAAAAAACCCCTCATAGTTATAACTTTAGGAAAACAACATTTTCAGCCCCTCTAGTTATAAATTCCATAAAGTTACGATATATACCCCTAGCATGGGATAAATTTGCAAAACAAGTCCAAAAAGCCATGCAAGCTTATTTTAAGATTCAAATGATATTTGCAGGTTATAGCTTATTAGAATAAGCTAAAATAAGATATTCTAACGTAACAAAAGTTTAGAAAAAGGATTTGTTAGCTAGAAAATCAAAACGGGTCGTTTTTAGGGTTTTAATAAAAAACACATGGGTTTGAGGATTCAATGCTTCAAACAAGAGTTTATATAAAATCTCAAGAGTCTTATGAACATTCTAAAATAGATTATGAGCTTATTGAACAAGATTTAAGCTTACTTAAGCTAGAAATGGGTCGAAATGGGTTTTTCAGGTTCGTACGCCTAGATATGGATTCAAGACCTTCCTTCTCTTGATTCTTGGATTGTATTCTGATCTTAGGGACCTTCTACTTCTTCCTTGGCTAAGATAGAACTCCATTTGTGTTTGTGATGAAGATTTGAGGTGTGATTTGAAAGGGTTGCTTGGATTCGGCTTATATAGGGGTGAAAACCCTTGGTGCCTAAGTTTTCTTAGAGTAGTGGCCAAGGTGTGGGTAGAGTGGTGACTAAGGGATGATAGGTGATGAGTATGGAGAGCTAGGAGTATAGCTTTAAATGGTGGAAGGGTGTGAAGGTGGTTCGGTTGTGACAAGGAGGTGATTTTGTAACTTGGTGGCCAAGGTGGTGATGGAGGTGCTTGTAAGGTGCTTGGGTGGCTGCTTGGTGACATGGTGGTAAGGTCATAAAGGTGGTAGGATGCTAGGTTGGTTTAAAATGGGTCAAAAATGAAATAAAAGGGGTGTCGGGTTTGGTTTGGTTTCGGCTTAGGATTTAGGGTTTTAATTCGTGGATTAGGGTTAGGATTAGGTATAGTTTAGGGTTTAGGATTAAGGTTTAATGTTAGGATTAGGGTTTAGGATTAGGTTTAAGGTTTAGGATTAAGGTTTAGGGTTTAGTTTTAGGTTTAAAGTGAAATTAGGGTTTTAGGGTTTCGTTTAGGGTTTAGGTTTTTAGATTAGGGTTTTAAGATGACTTAAGGTTTAGGTTTAGGGTTTAGAAATCATGCATTAAGTGATTGTACCTTGTGTTTAAGTGGTAGTAAGAAACTAAAGTGATTTAGGAGGTAAAATAACCTAGTTTGGTTTTCTTGCATTATTGACTTGTACATTATTTGAAGTTGTAACTTAGATGTAGGAGGGAAAAGATATTCTAGTGTTGTGAATTGTACAACTTGTCAACCATGTTTGATGGCTTGACACATTCATTTTTATATGTATTCTTAAATATAATTTACGGTTTTTGATATAACGTTAACGAGTAAAGTTGTTTGATATAACGTTGTAAATGGTACGTTAAAATGGATAATGTACTTGGTAAAAATGATATTAAGATATTGACTTGACATATTAAGACGTTTACTAGATATAAACATAGATATAGATGGCATTGGTGGAGGTTGCGTGAGCTCGTTTACTTTAGAGATGCAAGTTACGTTGCATAATGAGATAAAACAAATATTTTCCATGTAAAAAGGTGATATTCTTTTATAATAGCTGATTATTAAAGTGGCATCTAATTTTTTGATGGATATATTACATGAGAAATATTATGGGTTGTTATAGTATCCCTCCTAAAGAAATCTCGTCCCGAGATTTAGTTGGATGCCGGAGTGATGTTTGAAAACAGATGTGGATACTTGGCACAAATTTGATCTTCGCGTTCCCATGTAAATTCTGGTCCTCTTTTAGAGTTCCATCTTACTTTGATTATAGGAATACGAATTTGTTTCAGTTGCTTGACTTCGATCCTTGATATCTACTGTTCTTCACAAGTGTGTTTGTCAAGTGTCGAAGCTCTTTAATTGTAATGACAAAAGGATTCGCTCAGTAGAATTTTCTTTAGGATTAGTAAGTGGAAGTACTGTGGATATTACTGAGCTCTTCAGAAGTCAAGTTTATATGCAATGGGGCACAATCCGTTCAATGAGTTATGAAAGGTAAAATGTACGAGGGTTAAGTTTCTCATTTTCCGAATCGCGTGACACCTTTACGAGGTGACACTTTTAACATATCACGATCTCCAATTTGAAATTACTAAAAGGCATTTCAGTCTTTTTATTGGCATAAATTCATCTGCCGGTCTCTTGCAGTTGCAAAACATTGTCGAATTTGCACTTTCTTTTCAGTGGTTTCATGGATTATCTCTGGTTCGGTGAGTTGAACATCTCCTAATAACGGGCAGTCAAAAATGTGTTCTGCCACTTTCGACCTTAAATGTGCTCAATTGGTGCTGCCCTTAATTACTGGCCCCCATCTGGTATTGTTATTGTAGTCAAATTCTACTAATGGTAAGTGTTTTTCCATCCTTTTCAAAATTCCTATAACAATGGATTCAAGCTTGTTTCGCATTATGTTGGATGGTTATTTTACTTTGTCATCGGTTTCTGGATGATATGCCGTAATCATGTCTATTGAGTACCCAATGCACTTTGTAATGATTGCAAAAATCTGAGTGAAATGACTGTCACGATACGGATGATAGATATTGGACTCTTGACGGGAGTCTATTTCTTTACGGTACATTTGTATGGGTTTCATTACTATTCTGTTTATCGGGTACGGGATGATAATGTGCGGTTTGGTAAGGCGATCGGCAATGACCCCTGATTGTGTAATGTCGTTTGAGGTGTGAGGGTAGTTTTGTGAAGAAATCTATTGTTATCTCTCTACCACTTTCACATAGGAATCTCCGGTTTGTCCAGTAAGCGGTGGCTTCTGACATTTCCGCTTTAACTTAGTAGCATGTCTAAACATTTGCCAACTTAATCAGCCAATGATTGCCTTCATATTAGGGCCACCAATAGAGTTTCTTTAGAGTCTGATAAATCTTGTAAGAACCATGGAGTGAATGGAATACCTCGATTTCAAGGGCACTCATGCATGTCAAGTCTATCAGATTACCAAAGGTGGAAACAAACTTAATTCTTGATAATCGGGTATCCATCAGAACGTATTTCACTATGATTTGTCCATTCCTCTTAGTTTTAGCCCTTGATTGTTTTCTTTCTTTGAGTGTTAGTTTGAGCTTGAGTATTTGTGAGGGTAAGTTTGGATGAATGGTCATAACTAATGATCTTAACTCGGAGGGTTTGATTCTTTCATTCGGCTTAATACATCTGCTACAACATTGTGTTTTACAGGATGGTAGCGAATTTCACAATAATAATCTGAAGCAATTCTAGCAACGGCGTTGTCTCATGTTCCACACTCTTTCTATCAAGGATATGCTGGTGACTTTTCTGATAGTGAACAAAGTACAATCTGGTTGCATTCAAATAGTGTCTACAATTTTAGAGAGAACATACTGCTTCCTAATTCGAGTCATGAGTGTACTAGTTTTTCTTGCCATTAGGCTTAAGTTGTCGGATGCATATGCAATAACACTTCTCTTTTTTCTTCTGCTCCCAGACCTTGATGGGATGAATCCACAGTAACAACAAAATAATCATTTCCTTTGGTAATGACTAGATTGGAGCTTTAAATTTAGCTCTGTATTCTAAGCAGTTGAAAAGATGTCTTTTGGCTTCGCACCAAATTATTATTGTTTTTATGGGTTTAATTAGTCAAAGACTTTGCATTCTTCGAGAAATCTTTGATTATATTCTCCGATAATTTCGGCGAGTTCTATGAATTGATGTATTCTGTGGGTGTAGTGAAGAATCCAATTTGAACTGTTCAATATTGGCGGGGTACAATATGAAGTCCTTGAGTATATTGAGTGTCTAAGAAAATTGCACGATACAAATTAGAAATTAAATCACTTGGAGAAAATTGGTTACAACCTTCTCTTTCTTGAGTAATTCTAGGGATTATTTCAGATGATTGCGTGCTTATTTTGTTATATGAGTTGATGATGAATATCATCGATGAACACTATCACAAATTTATCCAAGTATGGTTTACACACACGATTCATGAGATCCATGAATACAGCAGGCGCGTTAGTTAAACCAAATGGCATCACTTGAAATTCATAGTGTCCGTATCTTGTTCTGAAAGCAGTCTTGGGAATATCTTCATCCCTGACTCTCAGTTGATGATTAGCTGATCTTTAACCCCAATCTTCGTGTCGACACTCGAACCATGAAGTTGGTCTAATAAGTAATCAGCTGGGTAATTTGTAACGATTCTTGATGCGTTATTTATTAAACTCCCAGTAATGAATAACAGCAATGACATGATCCGTCGTTCTTTTTTACCAAATAAGACAGGAGATCCCAGGGTGAAGTACTTGGTAGGATAAAACCTCGGTCGGATAAAACCTCAGATAATGTCTCTAGATCTTAAGTGCAAACACGACTGCACCCAACTCAAAATCATGGGTAGTATAATTCTTGTTGATCCCAGTAGAATAGATCTTGCTTAGCTTATATAAGGCTAAGTTGTATTGAATATAATCCAAAAAACTATGATAGAATACTTTGATGTGTATTATCAAAGACTATGCGAAATCTAGTCAATGATACTAAGAAGAATTTTAATGAAACAGTAATGAATAAGATCAATAACAAACAGTTTACCAAACTTTCAGCCTTAATATAATACAAACACTCTTAATAGTGGTAGGGTTTATAAAACCTTGAGCTAATCGACTTAGGTTAAACTTGATGAGAGCTGTATAAGGATATATAACCTAATTGCATAGGAGTCTCCTTTTATACACCAAGGTGCCTACTGAGCGTACAATCCAATCTTATTATGATAGTGGATTCTTTTCATTAATTATCTAACCTTAAAATATATCTAATTAAGCTGTACTAACCAATACAACCAGTACTAAACTTATACTAACAGTTTTAACTTGAGCAGCTTCAATATTACTTAACAGTAGTAACTAAACTAGCAGTAGCTAAACTTTTGTGCTTGCAGTCTAACTATTAGAATATTTTCTTTTTTATTCCACCAGCAGTGAAGCCATAACCAGCAACAGTAACTTCAATAGCATAAGAAGTTTTTAATCCTAACATTCCTCCCCTTAAACTTGATGTTTAGCTTTAGATCTTCATGTTTTCTTGATTAAAAGCTTATCTTCACTAGGAGTATGTATCCAAACAACTTCTTCACTTCTTGTATGTGATTGGACAAATCTGATAAGCTCATATGTCATTTCCACTTATGATCAATTTGTAACTCATTTAGCATTATGATTCAAGGGTGAGTTGTTAAGGGGATATGTTAGTAACACCCCATTATTTGAACTATATAGCAGGCAGAAGCTAAATTGGGGTATTACTTCATGAATTTAGCTAGAGCGTTCAATCTTAGAAACGACTACGAATGAGAAGTTTGGAAACAGTTAGTTCTATCTTTCTATTTTTTTTCAGAGTTGGATATAGAATCCCTCTAAGTTAGTCGAACTCATGATAATCATTGTTCACCTAATCACAAATTAGTTAATTGTATAAAACTTTTTTCTTTTATCATAAAAAGCAGGGCCACTTTATTTATTCTTAGACCTTACCAATAAAACTTAATCACTGGATCGTATCTTGTTTGGGACCATAACTTAGTGGATCCTTTTCCATCAGAATTGTTATTACAAAGAATATCAAAATACATCATGATAACATAGAGTTGAATGATAACAAGTTTGGTCGTCCTCGTGTCCAATGCCACTTGTGCCATAGGTTGTCAATTACTGAGATAACGACATGCTAAAGAAGGTCAACACAAGGTTGAGTGAAATTCACAGGTTGAAATGTAATAGTGAATACAAAGTCAAGGTATATAGTTGTAATTAATTGACAACGAATACATTTATCATGGTAAACAAATATCTATATTATTGCACTAAGCTCATGGTCATCGATAGCCTTAAGTATAAAGTCACTGTATTCATTAGTTATTGACCATAGCTGGGGTGCTTTGCCAAACAACCGGAGTTCCTCAAATTAAATGCGTCCCCTGGCCATGTTTGTACAGACCCTGGACGAGATAGTATCAGCTCCTAATAGATCTATTCACACATTCGCGCTTACTCACAAAGGAAATTAACGTTATGTGTTGTAGTGGGGCCTTTTGACAAAATGCGAGGTAACTTAGAATAATATTAAATCAGGAAATGACATTCAGTTGAAACTTACTAGTGGTTCCATGGTTTATTGATGTTCTCCCTACCCGAGTTTAGGAAAACATTGTAAAGGTAGTGATCTAATTGAACTCACTTAATCAGGTAGTTGATTACGTCAAAAGTCGTGACTTAATTGGAAATAAACGGGCCTCGTCACTGCAACTGAGGTAATCGGTCAAGTCTTATGTTTGCATTGTGTCTACTAAACTTTTTTTATAAAGGTTAACATAAATTGATTAATTTGTGTTTATGTAATTGTGAAAACATCGTACCATGTTTTGGCTATCATAATCAGAGGTCATGAAGTAAACGTCTGAAGAGCTAGGACCACTTTTAAATGTAACTATCCAGCACTCTGTCAAAAAGTTGCCCAATGAAAAGCCCCTCAAATGAAAATCCCTTGGAAACGTGATAATTATGTTTAAATGATAGGGATTTTATTTTTATGTTTCTTTAAAAGCGTAGTGACGATGAATAAATTATGTTAATATTTAAGACATAAATTATTTTATAGTGTTTCGATCGTATCGAATGCAAGACAAAATGTGTCGGCTTTAATAAAATCGAGTCGTTTATTATGTTAATAGTTTTTTTTATGAAAATAATATCAAAAATATTTATTTTAAGTCATTTAAGAATTCAAAAATGACAATTATACCCTTGGTATATTTTAATTTAACAAAATTTAACCCTTTACTTTCTATCTTTAAACATTTAAACTTGAAATTTTGAAATATATGCAAAACAACCCTAGGGTTTACAACTTTAGAGTAATTAAAATGTTCAGCCTCCTATAGTTTAAGTTTCAAGAATGTTAACCAATATATACCTTTTGCATAAACGGTTTTCATTTTAAGTCCAAAATCTTCAATATTGTTTTTTTGATCTAAAAATAATTTGCGCTTATAGCTTATCATAATTAAGCAAAAAATGAGTTGATTTTGCAAGCTTGTGGAACACAAAAGTGTTCACGTGTCACGTCTAAGAAGTTGTATTTGTCTTAGCTAGTAGTTTTTTGTTAGCATAGATTAGATTAGTAATCTAGTCCGGCAAGAACCCATGGGAAGCCCCCCATCATAGCCCATTGGGAAGGACATATTGGAAGTATTTAAACACTATCTCAGCCTTGGTGAGGGTTGGGTTGTCCATTTTACCATTCATCTTATTTACACTTCATACCATTTCCCATCCATTTCTCACTCTCTAAATAGCAGCAGACCCCACATCTCACTCTTGTTCTTGGTTTGTTCTAAGATTAAATCGTATGTCTTAAATTGTATCAGAGCCATGGAGTGGTGTGTATAGTTTTTTGTGGTTTGTTTGTGATCTTTTGTGTTCAAAACTTTTACAAAGAGCAAAATTTTGATCTAAATTTTTTTGGCTTTAAATAACCTTATAAAGGTTTGTCATTTTTATTGTTCTCTATAGGGTTGTAACATATAGTTGTACTTGATTTTGCGAAAAAACATTCAAAATTATATTTTTTGAGTTTTGAAATATTTGAGTTTTCGTAGTACTTGGAACGAATCCGAGTGACAAAACCGAGAAATAGATAAAAAAAATTAAAAATAATATTTTTGTCAATAGCATTATAATCATCCAATCAATTTATAAATTATACGGTTATTTCGTTTAACTGTAAAATCCGTGAAACAAACAATTGTTTTTCCCAGGTTTGTCTAGAATTGTGTAAAAATCAGTGTAATTCATTTTCACGATACTCATAGACAAACACATATCCAAACACAAATTTCTTTCTACCAATCCGAATCGACAATTTTGTCTAATCTTTTGATCCAAATGAATACTCTTTGCGATAAGTACTTCTTGCTGTAGGAGACAACAAACACGTGCATAAAAAACAACTTGTATGTTTCATGGAAAGCAGAATGGAACTTTATTGTGATAAATAGGACCCACATGGAAGAATGAATTCTTGCATCTGTTGAAAAAGGACACTTGTTTGGGCCTTCAAATCACTGAGGATGGAGTAAACAAGCTTAAGAATTGTTGAATGACTACCGCTGAAGCCATTAAGCATGATTGTGACATACCAAAGCAATAAGATCATTCTCCAAGGCATTACAACTGAAATCTATGCTTCTTGTGAGGTTCACATCGTGTAGCCAAGGATAGATATGGGAGAGATTAAACTCTGATTGTCAAGAACGTCTTTTGAACGAAACAAGAACGGAGAGTGCAAGCTGTGTGATGAATTCGTAAAGTACGTGTCCGTGACAAATAAAGTGAGAGGGTACGATGAGTTATATCTACTTGAGTGTTCACTTGCTACTTAATGATATGAACATGCACTTCAAGATGTGTCACTGGTGCGCAATTTGACAAAGCTTAATACCATGATTTTTTAAACACTTACCTGCTTGAAGGGAGCAAAATTTGTTACTGACGTTAAGTGGTCAAAGAATTGCATGACTACATGTTGATCAGCTATGCTACTGGAACTAAGAACGACATGCAAATGAAGTTCATTTGAGTGCATGAACGCACTCCGATCCTCTTGCTTAGTTGTATCTCCCTCAATTATCATCCAGCTTATCTATCTCATTATCTATCTTTTCCGGTTCCAACTTGCCGAGTAAACCAGCAGCTTTCATGAAAATGGGACTTCTGATCAATCAGCTTCGGGAATCATGCAAACCATTCTTCCTTCGAAACACCTAATTGTACCACCTTCGAGATCGACTGGATTTGTTGTTTAACCAAATGTTTTGATGAGAACACTGAAATCATCGCTCACCTTATGTTGATTTACAAGCACTGAAGTCATTGCTCTATTCTTGAAGCTGTTGCACCTGACATGCATGTTCAACTGGCTCATCGCCTTCTAACTACAGATGTGATCAAGATGCCCCATCACAAGTAACTCTCTCTCAAAATACAAGAAATCAAATTCCTATTATTTCTCATGATGTTGAAGAAGACTAATATGGAGTGATTGAAGTGCACATATGGGTAATTGTCATCATACTTTGGTATTCCAATTCCCATGAAGTTTATTTACGATCCTCCTCATCACTCGGACTGTTATTCATACTATTTCCACCTCCCGATCACACATGTTTTGCACATAATAAACCAAAGAGGAGTAAGGATCACCACACTTGATAATTATAATGGAGGACATCTCGACAGGACCAGTTTTCACTCGACTACAACTCCAGTGAGCAAGCCTATTCTGCTTATTGATGCTTTCTCACATTAGTTGAACCTAAAGTAACTACAAAGACGCATTAAAAATCAAAGCATGTTGGATGAGAAGATGTTGCAAAGAGGAATCTTCATTGTAATTTGAACGTCTTGAAAGTTTGGGAACTTGTTCTCTCCCTGAGATAATGCATTTGTCATCATCCCTTAAGTGGATCTATGAATGAGTTAAGTTGATGGTTAGGAGGTATTCTGAAAACAAGGCTCGGTGCTTCGCTCGTGGTTATCGTCAAGGGAAGAGGGATCGATATTGAAGAGTCATTCACTCGGTGTTAGGCGGAGATTAGAGATATAAGATTTTTTCTAGAATTTGTGCTCATATGAAATGTCTTCTATCTAATGGATGTGAGACTGCATTTCTAAATGGTTAATTTACAGGAAGATGGTTTATGTTAGCCAACGGTGCTGTGGCATTGTTGTGGATCCTGACAAAACATAAACTCGTGTACAGCTTAAGAAAGCTCTTTATGGTTGAAACAAGCTCCATGCGATGTGGTATGATATGTTATCTTCATTCCTGATATCATTGACTTCTCATATAAAAGGCTCTCGTGGATTCCTTCCTTTGTTCATGTTAGAGAAGTCAGAACTTTAATGGTACAATTCAGTCTCGCCCGATGATATTATCTTTGCTGCAGTGCTACTTCCTGAACTATGTGATCTTATTCGCTAAAATAAGGTTCAAATTCAAAGATTCATTGAGAGGGGGTAAAAATCTCATTTTCTTAGGACTACAGAGATTCTCACAAGTCCCAGAGGCATCTTCCGATACATCCAATCGAATATGCTCTTGAATCATAAGAAATATGGCTTTGAATCTATGTGCCAGTAGATACTCTCTCATGGGGTGATAAGTCCAAAATGGATTGAGGTTAAAGAAGGGAACGCTGTAGATCATCACAACTATCCTTGGTATGATTTGCACCTCCTTTATCTCCGACAGCCAAGTAGACCAGACTACCAATTTGCTATATGATGGCGTTGCCCGGGTGATTCATGAGGCGGCTACCGAAAAGCATTAAATGCGATAAAAAGGCTCTTTCGGTATCTTAAAAGGAACCGTACATCGGGGTCTTTGGTATCCGAAGGATTCTTCCTTTGTACTAACAACATTTTGCAGATGTGGATCATGCTAGTTGTCAAGATACACGTCGTAGCACATCTGGCAGTATACAACTTTTGGGTGATAGACTTGTGAGCTGGTCGTCAAAAAGGCAGAAAAGCGCTGCGATTCCAGTCGATGGAAGCTGGAATATATTGCTTTGTCCGGTGTTGTGACTCAAGTCCTTTGTGATGAGATCACAAACGTTACCGAACTATGGCTTTGGATTCATAAAATTTCAATCGTTGTACTGGCGATAACAGAGCGCTATTGCCTTATGCTGCAACAACGCTTTACATTCCAGGATCCAAGCATATAGACATAAGATTTCATCTTCATCAAAGAGCATGGTTGTAAATGGTGTGATCGAACCTGTTTACTTTGTCAATGGGAGTATAATCGGCGGGGGACATCTTCACCAAACATCTTGGCGAGAAAGAATTGATATTTCTAATCAAACAGGATGGGTATTGAGAAGTTTTTACGCAGGAGACTCTGAAAAAGTTTGCAGATGACGTTGACGAATAGTGGTTGGTACCTTTTCGAATATCCTTGTCGTTATCATATGTATTAGTTATATATCTGTCAGGAAAACTAATAATATTTTTTTTTATAGATAATTTTATAAAACTAAAGATAAAAATATAAATAGAAAAGCCTAAAAGATTTTATTTTATGAATCATATCTCTTTATAAAAACAAATATACAAAATTAAAAAATGAGAAAAATTCAATATAAGCTGTTTTCAAATGGCATGTTCTCTGAAAATCGATAACCATTTTACTGTTTACGAAATGTCATTCAACAAATGATACGTGAGCCTGTAATATGAGTTCGAGAGAAGTTTAATGTTTCTAAACATGTCTATGGCGCTTGACTATTATTTCAGTTAGTAACCCAGCTTTTCTACCTTGAGGGAAAATGTCGTACTGTACAAGACAGTTGTTCTAATATCAACGGGAATTTATTCTCGGGCATGGTTACTCTATGACCGTGCAAGGGCTTGTGATTACTTTGCATCAAACCCGTGCTTTCCTATATCAAATAAAGATGGTACGTCTTCAGTGATTTATTTGTCAAAATTATGAGAAATCTTACAAGTGGTATTACGCTGCGTTGTGATTTTATGGGGGTGTTACAATAACCTTGAGTAAATGAAGGGTGCTGATAAATACAAGTCTAAGCCTATTCAAACTCTTTGTTTGATAACTAATCCTAAACCCTTTTGAACCTTCTTGATTATCCTTGCAAAATGGACTAACAAAGCTTGAACCCCTATTTTTGTTGATGTTTGCTGCCGAGCATACAAGAGTGAAAAGAGAGTGGATTTGTTTTGCAAATTGAAGTGGTGAATTATTTGTTACGTAGGTTCCCTTTTATAAAACATTTAGGGAATGACTCACATCTCATTTCTTTCTTAATAGTAGTTAGTAATCTAATTTAGGAATTGTGTGTCTTGGTACTAGTGTGTGCCATGTATTTTGAAGCAAAGGAGAGGGTTAGGTAAAGTTTTGAGAGTGCAAGCATATCACATGATATCCTAGGAATGAGTTAAACCAAAATGTGTTGTAGATGAAAAGATAAAATTTGCATTTCCTTCTTTTGGTGTTGTTTAGGCGGCAATCAAAGAAAAAAACAAGACAAGAGACCAATGAATTTTTGTGTAAATATCTTATACATGCATGTACCCATTTGTTTGATTAAGGTTGTACAAGTTTACTCGTATGCATGCATGAACGCGTCTACGTAAAAGTTTTACGTAAAATACAACGGTAAAATATGAAAAGTTATAATTTATCTTCGTAATAAGTATATAATACTTAATTGACGTAAACTTTTATTTGTTTGATGCCCGTTTACGTTGAATGTTGATTTTTAGTTTACGCGATTTAACTAATGCGATTTAAATAAAAGAAAAAAACAAACGCGTAAAAGCCTAAAAATAAATAATGGAATAATTGAAGTCATAAAATGACCTGAAAATGCGAAATGTTACAGTCTCCTCCCGTTAGAAGAGCCTTGTCCCCAAGGTTCAAGTCACGACACTTGACGAAGGTACGGGTTTAGTGAAGAGATACGGATACTTCTTTTGGAACTGATCTTTACGTTCCCATGTTAACTCAGGACCCCTCCTAGAGTTCCACCGAACCTTGAAAATTAGGATACGGATTTGCTTTAACCATTTGACTTCTCGATCCATGATTTCTACGGGTTCCTCTATAAAATGGAGCTTATCATCAATATGAAGTCCATCTAACGGAATGGCTAATGGTTTGTCAGAATAACATTTCTTCAAATTAGATACATGAAATGTATTGTGAACCCTGCTTAGCTCTTGAGGGAGCTCAAGCTTGTAATCAACGGCTCCAGCCTTAGCCAGCACCTTGAAAGGTCCAACGTACCTAGGGTTTAACTTCCCTCGTTTACCAAAATGTACGACCCCTTTCCAAGGTAAAACCTTAAGTATAACTCTATCTCCAACTTGAAATTCCATTGGCTTACGCTTTAAATTGGCGTAACTCTTTTGTCGATTATGAGCAGCTTGAATCCTTTGTTTGATCTGGATGACCTTTTCGGTTGTCTCTTGAACTATTTCTGGACCAGTAAGTTGAACTTCTCTAACCTCGGCCCAACAAACAGGTGAACAACACTTTCGATTGTAAAGTGCCTCAAATGGTGCAGCCTTGATGCTAGCGTGATAACTATTGTTATATGAAAACTCAACTAATGGCAAATGTTTAACCCAACCTTTTCTAAAGTCGATCACACATTCACGTAGCATATCCTCGAGAGTTTGAATAGTCCTCTCGCTTTGTTCGTCAGTCTTTGAATGATAGGCAGTACTCATATCCAAGCTAGTACACAAAGCCTTCTGAAGTGACCTCCAAAAATTTGATGTGAATCTACCGTCACAATCACAAATGATTGAGACGGCTATTTCATGCCTTGTGACTACCTCCTTTAGATACATTCTTGCTAATTTCTCTATGGGATCAGTTTTCCTCATTGGTAAGAAGATTGCAGACTTACTAAGTCGGTCAACAATCACCCAAATGGTGGCATAACCTTGTGACGACTGAGGAAGCTTCGTGACAAAATCCATAGTGATATTATCCCACTTCCATTGAGGTATCTCGGGTTGCACCAACAAACCCGATGGCCTTTTGTGTTCATCCTTGACCTTGGCATATGTCAAACATTTACGAACATAGGTGGCGATGTCGGCCTTCATATTGGGCCACCAATATAGCTTCTTCATGTCTTGATACATTTTGTCAGAACCCAGATGTATAGAGTATTTTGACTTATGGGACTCGTGCATAATCACAGTCCTTAAATCACCATAACACGACAACCAACTCCTACCATTTAAGCATAGAGTTTCATAGGCACGGGGTTTCAACTTTTCCTTCGGTATATCCTTCCCGATCATTCTTACGTCTTCGTTCTTGAAGTTCTCTGGTTTCTGTGCCTCTATTTGAGCTTCCAAAACTTGTTTGGGGAGGTTCAAACCAATAGTCATGACTAAGGCTCGAACCCGTAATGGCTTAATCCGTTCTTTACGGCTTAAGGCATCGGCCACTAAGTTTGCTTTCCCCGGGTGATAACGAATTTCACAATCGTAATCACTGAGCAACTCTAACCAACGATGTTGCCTCATGT
The DNA here is from genome assembly GCA_026074375.1 of Tanacetum coccineum. Taxonomy (NCBI): domain Eukaryota; kingdom Viridiplantae; phylum Streptophyta; class Magnoliopsida; order Asterales; family Asteraceae; genus Tanacetum; species Tanacetum coccineum. Next base: position 20,339 of record BQNB010073919.1, read on the forward strand.
TCAACTCCTTTTGGTCAAGTTAGAGTGTTGTAAACTCTTGTGATCTGTGAACACCGTACACTTGGTTCCGTACAAATAGTGCCTCCAAATCTTTAGAGCAACACTACTGCACCAAGTTCCAAATCATGAGTAGTATAATTGTAACACCCCCTTATTTGACATATAGCAGCGGAAGCAAAATTAGGGTATTACTTCATGAATCAACAGTCATAATCATAGAAAACGACTCAAAAGAGACGTTTTGGAAAATTTAGTTATCATCAATAATATATCAGAGTTTTACAAAAGAAGGTCCCAAAATACATATGAAAACATAGAGTTTGAATGACAACAAGTTTGGACATCCTCAAGTCTAATGCCACTCTGTGCCATAGGTTGCTCAATTACCTGAGATAAACATGCTAAAAAGGTTAACATAAAGGTTGAGTGAAATTCACAGGTTTGAAATGTAATAGTTGAATACAAGTTAATGTAATAGTAATAATTGCAACGAATACAATTATCATGGTAAACAATATTATATTAATGCACTAAGCTCATGACACCGAAGCATTAAGTAAATGTTATTCATAAGTTGTTGCCCTAAGCGGGTGCTTTGCCAAACACCCGGAGTTCCTCAAATGAAATGCGTCCGCTGGCCATGTATGTACCAGAACCTGGACGGGGAAGTGCAGTCCCAATAGATCTATTCATGGCATTCGCGCTTACTTCGCAAAGTAATTAACGGTTCATGATAGTGGGGCCTTATGGCAAATGGATGTACTTAGGCAATAATATATCAGGATAGCATACAGTTGGAAAATACTTGTTTTCATGTTTATAGCATGTATCTCCCCACGGAGTTTAGAAAACATGTAAAGGTGGGACTATAAACTCACCTTGATAAGGTAGTTGATTGATTTGAAATTTAATTCAAATGGAAGTAAACAGCCTCGTCACGCAACCTGAGGTAATATGTCAAGTCTTAGTTTAATTGTTTATATTTCAAACTTTATATCATAAAGTTTAACGTAAATGATTTTGGTTTATTAGTTCATGAAAACATCATATCACTGTTCGGGCTATCATGATCCAGAGGTCATGTAATAAACGTTTTAGGAGCTAGGACACTTTAAATCGTAAATCCAGCAACTCGTCAAAACATCTACCCAAATGAAATCCCCTCACATGAAATTCCCTAGTAACGTGATACGTTATAGTTTAATTGATAGGATTTTATCTTTTTAAGTTTCTTCAAAAGCTAGTGGATGATAAATTATGTTAAATATATAACATAATTATTTTATAGTGTTTCGATCGACGAATGATAACGACAAATGTGTCGGGCTTTAATAAAATCGAGTCTTATAATGTTAAATATATTTTTATAATTAAATATAAAAATATTACATTTTATACCTTTAAGAATTCAAAAATGACAATATATACCCTTGGTATATATTAATTTACAAATTTAACCCTTTACTTTATATCTTTAAACATTTAAACCCTTAATTTTGAAATATGGCAAAACAACCCCTTATAGTTTAACTTTAGAGTAATTACAATTTCAGCCCCTCTAGTTATAAGTTTCAAGAATGTTACAATATATACCCCTTTGCATGAAACGTTTTGCATTTTAAGTCCAAAATCCATAATTCTTGTATTTTTGATCTAAAAATCAATTTGCAGCTTATAGCTTATCATAATAAGCAAAAATGAGTTGATTTTGCAAGCTTTAACAAGCTTAAAGCTTGTGAAAAGAGCTTATGAGCTCGTTAATATCAAAATGGGCACGTTTGGTTTTAGAATCTTAACCCGATAGGTTAGGGCTTTTAGGATTAGTTTCTAAGTTTATAAAAGTGACAAAGGGGGCTTATAGAAATAGCTTATTAATACAGCTTATAGCTTATAGCTTATTAGATACATGGAATTAGGTTTTAGGGTTTTAAAGGGTGTGTTTGGTTTAGGAAAACCAACGAGTAGGCTTAGGGTTCTAGGGCTTATTCCAAGTGATCTTAAAGATGAATAGAAGATTAATAAGATTAGAACAAGCTTTAGTTAGCTTGTTTAGGGTTTCGACTAGATTAGGGCATCAATATGGGTCGAACTAGAACATGGTTAGGGTTCGGTTTGGTTTTATGATTTCAAAAGAGTTTTAACTTGACCAAATGGTTATAACATAGTTCATACATGATCTTAAATGTATAAGAACTTAAAGAACAAGTAGAAAACTTACTAGCACACGAAATGGGCAAAATGGGTCAAAACAAGCAAATGAGACCTGAAACCTTTTTAGGAAATAAATCAAGGACCTTTTCTTCTTAACTTGGCTTCTACTTGGTGTATACTTTCTCTCTTCTTTTCCTTAGCTCGGTTAGATCATGATTTAGAGGTATGGTTTAAGTTTTGGTGATGAGTTTTGAAGTGTGCATGTGTTTCGGTTTATATAGTGTTCGAAACACTTAGAGGCCAAGTTTGGGAGAAGTAGTGACCAAGGTGTAGTAGAGTAGTGACCAAAGGATGCTAGGTATGACTAAGGAGGGCTAGGGACTAGCATGGAGAGGTGTAAGGAGGATAGTAAGGTTTCAGTTACCAAAGGAGGTGACAAGGAGTAACTTGGGGCTTAAGTGGACTAGGTAGTGACAAGGAGGTGATAGAGGTGTTTGCTTGGGATTAGGTTTAGAAGTAGGTTTAGGGGGTTATGGGTCATTAGGGTTTTCGGGTTAGGGTTTATGGTTTTGGACGAGTATAGGTTAGGGTTAGGGAGGGAAATGGTGTTTAAATGTGTGCTTGATGTGTTTGTAACTTGTGCTCAACAAGTTGTATGAAAACTAGAAAGAAAATGGAGGGAAATAGTCCAATTTAAATTCTATGCATAGTTAAATTGTACTATAAGCTTAAACAAGTTGTACATTGGTTTAGGAGGGAAAATGTAATTCAAATTTTGTGCATTGATCACTTGTACACATGCCTTGAAGGCTTGTACCTTTGTATTGTATTTAAACATTACATATAGTTAGGGTTTTGATATAAACGTTAATGTTTAAAGTTTGTTTTATAATAAACGTTATGAAAGGTACGTTAAATAGATAACGTATGGTAAAAATAGAGTTTAGAACATATTGCTTGACATATTATAACGTTTACTTGCTATAAATGTTGATGAAATTGGCATTGGTAGGTTGTGTGAGCATGTTTACTTTTATAATGTAAGTTATGTTACATTATGGATGGAATAAAGCAAAAATCTTTCCATGAAAATGGTTGCATCTAATTTAATAGATGGAAATTACACTGAGGAAAATTGAATCTAATTTAATAGATGGATAATTACATAGAGAAAAATTGTAGGTTGTTATAATAATTTTTTTCATGTATCTTCAATTGTCGTGATGCATAAGCAATCACCTTCTCGTTATGCATCAAAACAGCACCCAATCCTTTATGCGACGCATCGCAATAAACAATGAAGTTCTCAGCTCCTTGAGGTAGAGCTAAGATAGGTGCGCTACACAACTTATTCTTCAATGTCTGAAAAGCTGCTTCTTGCTTGTCACCCTATTCAAAGGCGACTTTCTTCTGAGTAAGCTTAGTCATCAGCTTAGCAATCTTCGAAAATCCTTCAATGAATTTCCTATAATGACCGTAAGACCTAAAAATTGATGAATCTCCATTGGAGTCTTAGGAGATGCCCAATCTTTTATGGATTCGATCTTGGCAAGATCTACGTGAATGCCTTGACTATCAATCATGTGGCCGAGAAATTGTACCTTAGGAATCTAAAATTCACATTTAGAGAATTTAGCATGCAACTCCTCTTTCTTTAGCAACTCTAAGATTAACTTAAGATGCTCTTCATGTTCTTCCTTATTCTTTGAGTAGATGAGGATAAAGTCAATAAAGACAATCATAAATTTATCCAAATATGGCTTGCACACATGATTCATGAGATCCATAAATACCGCCGGTGCGTTCGTCAAACCAAATGGCATAACTTGAAATTCATAATGAACATATCGAGTTCTGAAAGCGGTCTTCGGGATGTCTTCTTCACGAATGAACGTCGAAACTGATGATAGACCGATCTTAAATCGATCTTCGAGTAGACACTCGATCCTTGAAGTTGATCAAATAAATCATCAATCCTCGAGAGTGGATAACGATTCTTCACCGTTAGCTTGTTCAGTTCTCGTAGTCGATTGCACAATCTAAATGATCAATCCTTCTGTCTGACAAACAAGATAGTAGCTCCCCAAGGTGAAGGAATTGGTCTTATGAAGCCTTTGTCAGATAGTTCTTGCAGTTGCTCTGACAACTCTTTCATCTCGGACGGAGCTAATCGATAAGGTACTCTGTACCTACAGGTGAATCACCAGGGAAGGTTGGGGGGTGTTATCAAATCAATCTAAACAATCCACTTGTCGAACTGGTGGAATGCCCGTCAAGTCTTCTAGGAAAAACTTTAGGAAAATCTTGAACAATTGGTACGTCCTCAAGTCGCTTCCCCTCTGACTTGTCTTTAGTCTCCTTTGTAGTAAAATGTGCCAAAAAGACTTGACATCCTTTTAGCATGTACTTCTGCGTTTTAGTGCACGAGATGATGTTCAATCGAGTCTTGTTTCCCTGGTCGCTCCTGTCACCACGAACAATCAACGTTTCATTTCCCCAGGGAATACGAATGATTTTCTCGGCACAAACAATGACAGCATGGTACTTTTCCAACCAATCCATACTAATTATGACGTCGAAACTACCAAGTTCTACGGACATTAAGTCGATGTTGAATGGATGATTTAAGAAGTTTAATGTACAACCCCGAATGATAGTGTTTATCCTAGTTATCTTCTCGTCGGCTAGTTCAACATCATAATAATGGTCTAATGTAGTTGGTGTAATATCAATTAGGGAGCTAAATGTAGTAGATACAAAACTCCTATCGGTACCAGTATCAAATAAGATAGAAGCATAGTGGTTGTTTAGAAGGAACGTACCCGTGATGACATTTGAGTCTGGGTTTGTCACCATATTACCCACCACATACACCTTTGTTGAAGCATTGCCATTCCCACCTTGATTACCACGGTTTTTGTTCTTCAGCTTTGGGCATTCCCTCTTAAAATACCCTGAGCACCAAATTCATAACAACCGGTACCCTGCTGATTAGTCCTAGTGGCTCTCTGATTGTTACCAGCATTAGCATTTCCAGAACTCCTACAATCCCTGGCCAAATGGCCAACCTTGTTGCACTTGTGGCACTTCGGTGCACACGGACCATTATGGTGGTAGTTTTACTTGGAACATTTTGGTAGAGATCCACCATACTCCCTTTTCTCACTGGGCCCAGCAGTGTAAGCCCTTCTAGTGTTTTGCCTCTTGTTTTGTTGTCGTTGGTTCTGGTTGTTTCTGAAGTTTTCATCTTGCTTCCTTTTGTTTTCAATTTGACGTTCAGCCAAAGTACGGAGTTTTTGATCCATCAGATTGTTTGCCATTTTAACAGCCTCCTCTATTGTCTTGGGTTTGGTAGACATCACATTTCCTTGGATCATGTCAGGTAATCCACCCACATACTTTTCAACCTTATCTGACTCTTCGGGAAACATTCTCCCGCACATCAATGCTAGTTCCTGAAAGCGTTAGGTATAACTCGTCAAGTCAGTATCCTTCACCTTCAGATTCCAAATCTCTATCTCTAATTTCTTGATCTTATTCCGAGGACAGTACTTTGCAGTCTTCATTTTCATAAGTGTTTGCCAAGGCATACCGTAAGTGGCATCATGACCAACTGTCTTGACATGGGTGTTCCACCATGTTAAGGCAATTCCATGAATAGTGCAAGTAGCAAACTTGACTTGATTCTCGACCGCACAGTTACTGATATGGAAAACAGACTCCATTCTTTCAAACCATTGAGTTACACCAACAACTCCTTCTGTGCTCTTGAAGTTTAAAGGTTGGCATTTAAGGAAGTCACTGTAGGTACACTCACAATTAGTGCACATAGGCCTCGTAATACCATTTCCAAAACCTTGGCTTTCATCGTCATTGAGGTTAGTGTTTCTTTGGATTGGTCGCCCAGCTAAAGCATCAGCCATGCCTTGGGCTATTAATGCCCTGATGGCAGCATCAATCATTGGGGTGGTGGCAGTGGCAGTGGCAGTGGCTAGGGTGGTTCTGGTCCTAGTCCTGGTTCCTCTTTTTGGAGGCATTTTCTTCAAATCACAAGAAAATATTATACACGTTAGATTTCATACAATCATAAACGCGACATGACATATGCACAATGAGATCACATCATACAGTGAAATATAGAATCTAAGTGAGATCGACATGACATATACACAATAAATAAAATAAGATCACAACACAAGAGAGGTATATAGTAAAATTTAAGATCACATTAACATGACATAATACATCCATTCCTTATATAACCTGGAAAACATACATGATCGTTCGATACATAAATGAAAATACAAGTCCTACGACCATGCTAGCTGGGAATAACCCATAATACTTAACATGCCATACAAGATAGCTAAAAATGAAATAAAAATCCATACAGCCTATTAGCTAGGAGCAAGGCTGTCAAACTCGCGAGTTTACACGTAAGATCGTACGATCTTACGTGCCCACCTGATAAAATCGTGTAGGATCGCATCAGAGGTAGGATCGTAAGTAGGATCGTAAACTCGCACGTAAGATCTTAAGATCGCGTATCGATACGAGTTTACCAAATTACGAAGTTACTAACTTACTGACTTACATACTTACTAGCCCATTACTTTTTTAGGCCCAAAAAAGAACAATACGAGTCCGCTAATCTCAGTAACAACTATTGACGTTTCATTTCCAGATTTTCTAATCAATAAACCTAATTATCTACTTCCTCAAATTGAAATTACATGAAACAAATTAGGGTTCTTCTTCTCACGTTCTAGTTACCTGAAGCAAAAAGTTTCTTACAGGTAATTGTTGTTTTTTCTTTTACCTTTTCATAGTTTTAACTATTAACCTTTAAGTTTTAATTTAGATAGCTTAATTGTAGTAATACTAGTCATGTTCTTTGTTTTGAGACGTTTATTACGCATGTTATGTAATTTTATTCCTCTAAATCATGAATATAACGATTGAAACTTGACTTTTTTGTGTTTTACTTTTACTTTGGTATTTTATATTTGAACTTTGACATTTTCAAGAGGATATTATATAAATTTAACTTTGATGATGATTATAAATAAAAATAGTTTGACTCGTTTATCCGTTGCTTACAGAACATGATAAATTGGTAGGATCTTACGATCTCGATCCGATCTTACGATCTCGATCTTGCAAAGACAAAAACGATCCCAGGTGGGATCGCGATCTTGACAGCCTTGGCTGGGAGTAACCTATAAAAACTTAATATGCTATATAGGATAGCTACAAATGATACAAGACTAACAGCTGCTACCAGCCTCAGCTGGCTCATCCTGAGGCTCTGGATCTCTAGCCTCTAGTATCTGAATACGTCCAAGTGCTATAGTCAACTGAGTCTGAAGTGATGAAGTCTAAGTCATCAATGTCGCAACCTGTGCCTCTAGTGTCCTGACATGGGCCTGTATAGCTACACTCCTGTCCTCAGAACCAGTCTATGCCCTACGAGCATATGTCGCCTCTCTATCCAAAAGCATAGATGTACGACAGTGATACGGACTATCTCTGAACAGTGTGTTGACTCGAGCTCTCAGAAAAGATCGGTCGTCTTGTGCATCCTCAAATCGTAAATAGAACTCATTAGTGTCCTGCCTAACAGTAGTAGCAAGCTCTGTTACTCTCTGGTTGACCCCCTCCAAGGTGGTCGGTGTTATCTCTTGCATAGCCTCAACTATCTCATCCCAAGTGTCTGTAATCCTATAACCAACCTCTCTAGACACAGGGCGTCCAGCGGTAGCATCTGTAACAGCAACATACAAACCATGATGTCTAGCAGCACCAGCTGCTGAACTCGAATCAGGAAGCAGGAGTAGTAAAATAAGCTCTCTTCTAAGGTGGCATCTCAGCCTCGGGAATATCAGTCCTATAAGAAGTAGATGGAAGTAATAAGGGTGGTGATGCAGCTCTCATCCTAATCCCGACTGCTTTATAGCCTAATGGTGCCTCAACATAAGTAGGGCTAGTAGTGGGTGGTGATGGAAGGGGTAATGGTGAAGATGGTACATATAGTGGCGATGAGGGAATCTGGGGTAGTTGAGATGATAATGGAGTACGTGGAGATGGTGGTGGAGTAGGTAAGGAAAGAAGTCTATCAACCTCTGCCTCAGATGGAAATGGTATAGGTGTTTGAGGTATGACCGTCTTCCGTGCCCTACGGATTCGAGTCTGGGAGAGTGGTACAACAATCTGAGGTGATATGGGTGTAGATGTAGACTCATCAGTCTCAAATGCCTCTATATCCCCAGCTGAGGGAACAAGGTCAACAATAGGTACCGCAGAAGAGTCGGCCGAAGCTAGGTGCTCCTCCTCCTCCTCGTCATTATCCTCATCCTCAGAGGCCTCCTCATCCTCGTCATCAGCATCATCATCGTGATCATCAAAGGACTTATCATCACCATCCCCTCCATCAGTAGGATAGTCAGCATGATCCTCCTCGGGGTCCTCATCTGGATCCTCTTCCGGGTCGGAGTCAGCCACATAGCCCGGGGAAAGGGTTGTAGGCGAAGCATCATCTGGTAGAGACTGGTCCTCCATAGGTGCCTCGTCCCTAGATGGTACAAAGTACTCTAGGTACTCAGTCTCAGGTACATAAACTGGCGAAGGTGGGTGCTCAGGACCGGGCATGTAATCGGGAGATGGTGGGTGCTCAGGTCCAAGCACATAGTCCAGAGATGGTGGGGCTACCGGATGCATGGGGAGTCCATCGTATCTGTATACGATGACTCCTGGAGAACCTACGTCCGACGGCTCCTCACCAGATCCCCCATGGCTCGGAATCAGTGTAGATAGATGTGTAGGTAACTGCGGATGATGCAGAAGACGTGACTGCTGAAACAACGAAATAAACTTATATAAGTATATAATATAAGACCAGTATAGTATATACGTAATATGATATAAGTACGTATATAGGTCATGAAAGCATCTAGTCTAACCAACTAATGCAACTCAATAGTGTATGTATGTCTCGTGAAAAACTTTGTATGATGCAATGTTTGAAAACGGTTATAGTCCAAGTAAAAACATTTGACCTGGTTCACTATAACCTTGGCTCTAGATACCATTCTGTAACACCCCCAAATAGGGTCGTAGCGGAATAATGTGTCCGGGACAGTTACATCATAGATCAATAGCACAAGATATAAGAACGGCCTCTAAATGAGTCGTTTGAAAAACTGATACATTGGAATAACTGAAATTGTTTGTTACAAAAGCACAACGTCTTAACATGTTCACTTGTAAATGTAAAGGTTTTAAAACATAATAAATATCCCCAAAATGTAATGCTTCTAAATCCTTATGCAATGACATCCAAAATAACGACCACCAATGTATCCTTGACTTGTACCTTATTGACCTAAGAAAAACATGCTTTAAAACGTCAACATAAAGTTGGTGAATTCACAGGTTTATGTAAATATAATGTAGGACCGCAAGATTTCCAAGTGTATGATAATGCAACAGATGCAAACATCACAAAAAGTAATTACGTTTCCCTAAACTCATGACACTGAAGCTCCACATGTATGAATTGCAATATGAATTTCCTACATTGCCCTTGATGATGTTCTAACCCGTAACATCCCAAATCCGACATGGTATACGTCCATTGTCTGGCAAACCGGCACAGTGAGCGCTACTCAACCGAACGGGGATGTCAATCCCAAATAGATCTATTTATAACATTCGCGCTTACACCAGGTAATTGACATTTCATGATAATGGGCTCAGAGGGTTATCGCTACTTAGGCAAACACGTAATCTTGTTAAAATGTACACTTGCGTCCAATTTGTAAAACAATGCATGTTTCTCACCCCAAAGTTGTAAATCATTAAAATTGTAAAATATGGGGCTATGAACTCACCTTAGTGAATGAATTGATTATCTAAATCAAATAGTGTGAAAATCGTCACGTAGTCCGAATGCAACCTAATTAAATATAGGTCGTGTGCATGTACTTTGAAAAACTAGCACAACATATAATTCTATATAGTTACATCACCACCTAAGCATTTTGTTTAATTTATACAATCAAACAATATAAATTTGTACTTCGTAAAATAATGTTCATGTGTTTGCATTTGTAAAAATGTTATATTTGTCCAACAATTAATCGTTTATAAATAATAATTGTTTTAACAACTCTATGTAATTATATAATAATATTATATAATTAGTTTAATTGATTTCATAAAAATAGTGCACAATATAAAAATAGTGCATAAGGTTTTATAAACCTTATATCTTTTTCGTTTTAACTCCGTTTTATAAGTTCTTTATGTGTATGAATTCGTATTTGAAAAATCTAATCAAATATTATATTCATTATATTTATATATACTGTTATGAACAGTAACAGTAAGTGGAAATTTATAAAAATACTTTTTATAAATTTAATTATGGAAATCATATAATAATCATATCTCATTCGTTTTAATTCGGTTTTTAGTGATTCTTATGTTCACGTCTTCGTAATTAAAAGCTCTATTTAAGAAATTTATTTCCCAACAGCCCATTGTTACGAACAGTAGCATGTTTTTATAAAATTTCTTTTATAAAAATACTTTTTATCGTAAACTTGTAATTAGCGTAACTTCTTCATTTTAAATCTGTTCTTGATGTACCTTATAGTTTTGAAATCCTCTTAAGTTGCACTTTATCAGAAAAATAAGTTCATATTTTTACCAGATTCGAAAATCTCGGAAATTTTATAAAAACACTTTTACGTATAATCTTGTAAATATCATAACTTCTTCGTTATAATTTGGATTTTCGAGTTCTTTATATGCTTACGATCCTCATGAGATGTACTATTTTAATAAAACATAAAATAAACATTATATGGTTCGAAATTAAACAGTATCTTTTTAAGTTTATATAATTAATTTTTATAAACTTGTTTTATGCACTCTTTCACTTAATTAAAATACTACAGGTCCTTTAATCTATGTACTAACACATCTTTGATACAAATTGAGTCCTCTAATTTGTGTCCAAAGTTTGTACAATAACATGTTTTTATATTTATTTATAAATAATATAAATAAACCTTTAACAATTTATGCACCAATTTAATTCTACAAATTATCCAACACTTATCTAAAGCATGTTCTTATGTCCTAACATTTTTTTCTAACAACATAACCTCATATGAAAAATGACGTTCGAACAATATAGGGGTTCATTTTTATTTTATAAACTCATGAAATAATTCTAGGTGGTGATTTAAACCATATAACAATTATAATAACATGAAAATTTATAGAAATGAAAGTATGAGTTTTATGATAACCTTGAGTAAATGAAGGGTGGTGATAAACACAAGTCTAAGCCTATTCAAACTCTTTGTTTGATAACTAATCCTAAACCATTTTGAACCTTCTTGATTATCCTTGCAAAATGAACTAACAAAGCTTGAACCCCTATTTTTGTTGATGTTTGCTGCCGAG
>BQNB010073920.1:0-31962 GCA_026074375.1 Tanacetum coccineum
AGTAATGTCCATGATAATATCTTTATATTTTATAACACATGAAAATAAAATCCTAGGTGGTGATTTAACAAGATAACTAGCATGCAAAATATGAAGGTAAATTATTGAAAAGTATGAGTTTAGAAGACCTTAAGAAAGTGCAAGATGATGAAGAACACAATATCAACCCTAATGAGAAAATCCTAACTTTCTTGTTTAAACCTTGCAAATGTTTAACCAATCCTTCAAATCTTCTTAGAATGGCTTAAATATGTTATGAAAGTACTTGTAAGTGTAGTAAATAAAATTGCTATGGATTGTTTATGTTTTTGAGTTAGGACGTGTGAAATGAGGGAAGAAACAAGAGGTTTTTGTGAAATTTTAGCTAAGGAAAGTGTATGAGTGATATTTCTTACTAGTTGCTAGTATATGTACCAAAGACTAGTCAAGACTACCATTAGAAGTGTTAAAACAAGATGAGTAAAATGAGGAAAGTCTTGGTCAAATTCAATTAGTCATGGCTAGGTCTTAATTTCTAGGTTTGTACATGAACTATAGTTAGTATTTGTGTTCTTTTGTCCCCTAAGATGTGGATTGGTTCATGAAAATGAGGAAGGAATTAGCTAGAAAAAAATATCTTGCATAAAAACTAGTTTTACTTGAAGTAAAAATGATGTGTAGTTAAAATGTAGATGTAATACTTGAAAATTGTAAGACTTGGTTTGATCCTTTTTATGTGAAATTCGGCTAGGATGATAACTATGGTGAAGTTTTATAAAACTTTGAGCATTGGGAATAATAATGGGTATTTGTTGAAGCGTAGATAAATTGTGGTGGTTCCGAGAATGCCTAAACTTAATTTATCGCGAAACGTAACGTTTTACGTAACCAATAAAAATAAAACATAATAAGTTAATTATTACTTTCGTAATAATAATATAATGATTGTTTGATGTAAACTATAATTTGTTTGGTGCCCGTTTACGTTGATTGTTGATTTTTAGTTTACGCGATTTAACGTATCGATTAAAATTAAAAGCAAACACGTACGAGAAAAAAATAAATAGTGAATTTAATAACGTCATACATTGATCAAAAATACGGATTGTTACATAAACTAAGGGGCTTAACGAGGTATCACATAATACTAATGAGTATAGGATATCTACACATATATTTTAGTATCACAATACATATTTCACTACAAAATACTCAAATGAGTAACATGTCATATATACTGATATATTAAATTGGATTACATTTTATCAAAGAATAAACACAAAATCTTACTGGCATACAACTTGAATATAAATCTCATCCGATTTAGCCAGATCCTATCTTCAATAATATACACAAAAGATTGAGCAAGATCATATCGTATCTTCAAAGATATATTCGAAGATATCCTTACATGCATATATGGTTTTCTTCTGCCTATAAATAGAGAATAGAAAAAGAGTTACTGGCATCCCTCACCTTTCACTTATCTCTAACTCATTCTCACATTATTTCTTTTTATGCTACAAAGCAAGAGTAAGCATAAGCATTAGGAGATTATCTCAAAACCATAAGTCTTCATATCATGGCTATTCTGTTCCGTTTAGGAAATGTGGCGTAAAACCGCATATATAAATGTGAGTTACCAGCAGGGAATCGCCACCCGATAAGTCATTCTTCCCTAAAGAACTCGTACATCTCGTGTATGATTGTTCGAGATCACATAACTCCTTTTAGCAAATTACCCACTCTTTATAGATGATGCTAGATTTAAACCCGTAAACCTAACCTGTGATAACCGGTAAACTTTTTCTGGGTCTTAGTATTTTAAAATAATATAATTATATCGGTGTCTTTCGATTTTGTTAGTTTTCTTGGAGAAAGATGAAGAGTTGACTTCGGTTGACTTATTTTGCGTAAAATGGTTACGGTTTAACCGGGTGTTGAGAGAGCCTTGAGTTTCGTAAGTGAATCACTTTTGATTCATCTTTCCGTATCGGAGTGTTTATGTTGTCATTTTAACGCTTTCCTAGAAGTTTTCCCGTGTTCCGCGAAAATCGTCACGCAACGCGTACCGGCATGACAGTTAATTTGAGAATGGGTTTAATAATCTTGGGTGAATTTAACGAATTTATTTGATAAGTGATTTCGTAATTTGAAGTAACGTTCGTCTAGAACGTAAATCGTTAAGGTGTGATTTAAAAGTTATCAGAAAACGAGTGTTTTTGTGAAATTTAATTAAAGACCGTAACAATCGTGAAAGTGAAATTTTTGAACGAGTCTAAGATGACAAATCATATTTTGAAATCGAGAAACTTTTAAACTTATGAGTAGGATGTCGGTTAAATTTAAACTAACCTCATCTTTTTGGTCCCGACACGCCCGTTAATGCTCAAGATGAATTTTGGGAAGTTTAATTTGAAAATATGTCGTGTAAATATTCTAAATTCTTGGAAAAGTGTTTTTAAGTCTAATAAAAATACTAGATAACTCTGGATAACGTTTTAAATTGATAAACTTTGAGTCTTAAGTGAACCCGACACAAAAAGAAGCAAACCCAAGCCCCCTAGGATGCTTGTCCTGTTCGAGCCAAGCAAGGGAGACAACAAGGCAAATTTTTAGCTTCATGGTCCTTTAATTGGTACATATGTTTTTGTCACAACCTAAAAACACACTTTGTGCATAAGTTTTGAAATCATTCTTTCTTTTTCTCTTTGCTTTGCTCGGCTGACTCCACAAAACATACAAACACATACATTTGTGACCAACTTGATCGAGAACGTGAAGATATAGAAGCCTTGGGTTAATTCTAGGGTTCGGGTTATTGTTTAAACAACGTTTGGGTTGTTTCTTGTGTCAAAATCTAACTGAAAACCATTAATACTTGTAAGTTGTCTAACCTTTTTGTTTAGTTATACTTTTATGGTTATTATGATGATCTTAAGCTAGGGCTGTAAACAAACTGAACGTTCAGTGAATATTTCGTGAACCGTTCGGTAAAAAGTTCGCTTATGTTCGTTTATTTATTAAATGAACGAACATGAACAACATTTTATGTTCGTTTAGTTAAATGAACGAACATGAACAAAAGTCTTGTCCGTTTATTTATGTTCGTGAACGTCCGATTATTCGTTCGTTTATGATCATATATATGTTTATATATGTATATCGTATCTTTTTATTATATACTTTTGAAACTTCCTTACTTAAACAAAACAACACTAATAAAACACAATAGTGTATATATTTTTGTAAATTTTAGGTTTATTTACGTTCGATCGTGTATGTTCGTTCGTTTAGTGTCTTAATGAACGAACATAAACGAACATGAACAACCATATTTCTTAATAAACGAACATGAACAAGAATATTCTTTCGTTTAAGTGATCGTGTTCGTTTATTTGTCTGGCTAAATTTAAATGAACGAACATGAACAAGGCTCCGTTCGTATTCGTCCGGTTCGTTTACAGCCCTATCTTAAGCTAGTTGTACAAGTCGTTTATGCTCAATCGAAACTTAAAAGTTTGAATCGAAATGGTAAAAGGGTGCGTATGGTTTGACGTGGACAAAAAGAAAGAAAACAAAATGATCATTTTAATACCATGGTTGTTGTGGTAAGAAAGCTTTTATTTTCTATAGCTTATTAGTGCCTATTTAGGCTTATTGCAAAACATAGCTTAAAAATAAGCTAGTTTAGGGCTTATTTGCTTTTGGGTTTTGTATGTTTGGTCTCGACCTAACCGAAAGTGAGGGTGAGGTATTGGGCTCGGCACAATACTCATTTGGGTTGTTCGACTTTGGCCTATTCGGTTATGGCTTATTGAATTTTGGCTTATATGGTCTCGGCTTATTTTGGTTTGGCCTATTATGGTTTCGGCTTATTTGTTTCGGCTTATAATATTTTGTTTTGGCTTATATGGCTTCGGCTTATTCGGGTTTGGCTTATATGACTTTAGCTTATTTGGTTTTGGCTTATATGGCTTCGGCTTATTTGGGTTTGGCTTATATGGCTTCGGATTATTTGGTTTTGGCTTATTTTAGCTTTGGCTTATTTAGTCTCAGCTTATATTATTTGGTTTCGGCTTATTTTGATATCGGGTTTATATTTTGGGCTTATATAAAGGTTTTGGCTTATATTTTGATTTAGTGATCGAGGCTGGAGCTTGAGTGCCACCTTGTTCAATATCAAACAACTCGGAGGGGAGAAAGTCAATAAAATGAGTGTAATCTCTGTGAGTTTTGAAACAAAGTCCTTTCTGACTTTGAGTACTGGAGGGGTGTGCATAGCGTCACTGGGTCCATGACTGTTCTTCAATGTCATACAACACCTAATGTTTCTAACAGCATATGTATTGACCCGGTTTCTGCCTAAGTGTATTGAGGGCTTCTTTTTTCACCTTTTATCCTTACATTTCTTTTTCATTCTTCAACCCCTTCAATGCATACCAAGACTTCATAACTAACACCTTGTTGGGTTTGTTCCAGTGTTAGCTCCATCTCAGTCGGCATTATTCCCTGTTCTCACTTTACTCCTTTTGTATCATACCTAAGGACTTCTACACTATCTAGTGGATATCCCTGGGTAGATCCCTCCGGTTCTGGCTAGATCATGGGATTTGAAAACCTAAGCCTAACTGCCTTATAACTTCATAAATTTAAGTACATGGTCGGTCTTTTGGGTATTTCATCACAATCCTTCCAAAAACATTGAAAATTTCAATCAAAGTGTTTGATATAAATATCAAAAGATTTACACTTTGAGAGTTTTTCATTATCACTAAAAGGCTCCCCCTTAACATGTGCACCGTAATCGTAGTACATGCTAGGTATGGAGTGCATTGAGTCCATTTTATTTGATCACTTTTTCAGTAAATTAATTAAGACCGGTTAACACATTTTCTCCCCTTATCCAAAATGTTATCCCTTTGATATTTTGGATATCAATTGATTAACCATTCGGGGACAAAATGAGATATGATCATCAGATTGGAACATGTTATTGCTCCCCCTTAATTTTTGAGGGTTTATAAGATGATGCCGAGTACAATTATTTGAAAATTTTGAATTTACTGAGAAATTCTTGAAAAATTTGTACTCGAGCACATCTTATAATTCACCAATAAGTCTACACTAATAATGTACATATTCACAAGATAAGTTTATTTACGAGGATTGACCTTTTTAGGATGAGAACAACATATGATAAATCATATGGTCCTTTGTAGAAGCCGTAGGTCACCCCCGTATGGTCGTCCACCGACAAATCTCTCCAAACTCCTCATTATCCTCCTTGTCTTTAGCCTCTTGTCAATCGCCTGGATCATAGCTCTTGCGTTTGCCTTGTCACGTTGGCTCCAAAAGGTCTGTGGCAAGTACTCCATTCTTATTCCTTTGAGGCGATCATTAAGAGCAGTCCGAACGTCATCTAGAGTGGCCACGCTGAACTTGTGTAGTTCATCAATTCGCATCAATCGGTTCTTCTTGTCTTTATTCTCGTAGATGAATCCTCTTGGATCGGAGTATGGAGTATAAGCGTCTTGTCTTCTCAGATTTGATCTGTACGTATCGGGCTTGGTGAGGTTAAGTTTCTTCTGATAACTTTCAACACCCAGTTGAAGATCTTCCACACGTCGCTGGATGACAACTCTTCGTGTAAACATTCGTAAGGAGACATTAAATGCAATACGTTCTTCAACGCTTAGATTAGTCACTTTTCCTTGCACAAGAAGAAGCAGCATATCTTCAATGTCTTGTATCCCTTATTCTGTGAAAGTGCGCCTTCCTTGAACTTGGTAGAGAACATCATCATCCCTTCGTACTGTAATCCAGTCAAGATGCTTATAATCATGCCATTCGACAATTTCAACCTTTGTGACAGCAATTATCCGTCTTTTTGAATAGACGTCCCGAGCTGATTCCCTTAAGGTTGCAAATGCATAGAACTGTCGCGCTTCTTACCCCAATGCGAGATAACCCCAGAGGGCGAATTTGTCGTAGTTGACGAATCGTTTGACTCCACACGAGTTAGGCACTAAGCTTCTATCCATTTGATATTCCGTAATCCCTGCAGCCTTAGTCTTCTTACTGAAAGTAGAGTACTTTCGCTTGACACACCCACCACGTAGATATCCAGTCGTTGTTGATGAAAGTGATGAAATGGTATAACACGACGACCCTAATAAATTGGAACTAACTGGTAGTGGCTGTCGCAGACCAGCGGAATTGGCGACCTTCAGGGTTTTGATCCCGTCTAATTTCCGTTTGTGCTTTTGTAGACCTCCTTCACAAAAATATTCCAGTTCAGTCAAACTCTTGCAAGTGCTTTCATCTGCTCAAATGTTGGACCAGCTAGCCAGTTCCGGTGTTTAGAGTTGAACATTTAGCCGGTTTTAGCACAAAAGCGGAGAATGTCAAATGTAAATCGGTTAGTTCTCGAACGACCTCTCGAGGGTCTTATTGTGCCAGACTGCTTAACCAAGGTTGGACAGTTTCATGAATGGCAGGAACAGACGTATTCCATGCATGATCAGAGAAGGTAGTCCTTCGTAGGTATTTGAAACCAATCAGAAGATGTTGGACCACTTCCTTCTGCTTGTTCATACTTGGACACCGTTTCAAACTCCTGGTCTGCAGGCTTTTAGAGACAATTGTACGTATCTGTCCCTGCTGTCTTGGTTGTCGTTTCACTTGGAGCACTGGTAGAAGCGGGTTCCCTTCCTGACCTACTTCTTTTGGACCCCCGGTCTGTTCCAGCGGAGGGTTCTTCATCATCATCTCCCCATCTCTAGTCTTTTTAATTGTGACTGTATCGCCATATTTTATCTAACAAGATCTTGTCAGCTTCATGAACGCCTCAACTAAGTCCTTATAGAGCTGTCTCTGAATGTCTGATCTGTTGATAGAGTTGTTAGTTTTCCATCTTGTCAATTAGGATCTTTTTCAGCTCTAATTCTGAGAGATTTGCAGCTACAGCATGAGATGAGTTGGCTTCCTTTGATGATCGTACCAGAACCTCAGACTCGAGTCGATCGTTTACAAACTTCTCAACTTTAGGAATAATTTTTGAGACTTCCTTTTTGACTTGTTCCTTGATGATTTTCTTCATTCCGTCATCAATTGTCTCAAGGAATTGTTGATTTGGTAGTAGAAGACTCTTCTCGAATTCTGTCATATTTCAATGGGACTGCAACATCCACTGCCTCCTGCATTTTATTTGTTAGGTATTGCTCAACAGTGCTAGGAATAGAGGAGAGCGCTTCAGCATATTGATTGGTTTGCTTGAGTTCTGAGAAGTTGTCTTCTAGCGCTTTCAGTCTGTTATCAAAGCCAAACAACGAGGCAAAGTTAGGAAGATTTTGTAGTGAAGAGCTTGTAGTAGTTGCCGGTGTCAAAATTGGTTGTTGTTGTTGTTGAATGATGATAGGATGTGGTGTTGGAGGGCGATTGATCTGTGCAGTTAAGGATGGCTCCATTATTGCTGTTATATTAGTATCAATGAAAGAAGTGGCTTCTGTATTTTGTCGAAAAATATCATCAACACCAGTATCTTGGTTTGGATTCAGCATGTTGGAGACGAATCCAGAAGATACAGACGAACTCTGTTGTTGACCATCAGGATTAACCGGAGTTAGGGTCACATGAGTGTCTTCAACAAAACATTACTTTATCTCTTTTATCAAATCGTATTGGTATCTTTGACTTCTTCATTTCCTTGATCCTCTGTATCTGTAGCCTCTTCTTGCGTCTTTGCTCCATCAACATTTTTTCCTTCATCTTCATCGTCACTATCTTCATCATCTGATGATGAAATACTAGCATTATCTTCATCAGAATCCTCTTCATGTATTATCTCATCATCATGAGTTGTGAGCTTTGGATGTACAAAATCATCACCATCTTCATCTGATTCAGTCAGTTCTCATCATCATCATTGTCAGCTTTCTTATCATCGTCATGTTCATCATCATCTTGTACTTTCTCATCATCATCATGTTCATCATCATCTTCTTGAGCATTCTCATCATCGTTATGTTCATCATCATCGTCATCATCAGCTTGCTCATCATCTTCATCATCTTCAGCTTGTTCATCAATCTTCTTGATCACATCACTTGATTTTCCAAGCGAAATCATCTACTGATCATAATCAGAGCATCGGAACCCCTGGTGTAACACCAGTTCCTTCAACATGCTCAAACCACTAGCATGAGAGCTATGAGTTTTCTTACGGCCTCTTTTTGTGACTATTTTGAGTTGCTCAGCCTCTTGTCAAAGATCAGCCTCAGAGATAGTCCTCCCATTTGCACACTTCTGTTTATCCTTTTCAGATTTCTTTTCCTTTGGGGCATTGGGAGGCTTCAGTTTAGGGATTGCCATCTGTATTAGCTTTCTTCTTGCTATTCCTTTGTCTTAGGAGAAATGTTCCTGAAGCCATAGCATACTACTCATTGTAGGATTCTGATTTGCGGCAAGTCCTCGTTGGTTCATGCCACTGCACAGATGCCCGTACAACTGAGTCAACTACATTCCTTGAGAATGACATCGATTGTATTTAACATTGGTCATCTCTGAATAGTGCCAATATGACCTTGATTTACAGTCTAGGAATTGAAGGTCTTTATTCAGACATAGTTGACACTACGTTGGTGAACCGAGATATTACATCACCCCCCCCCCGCCCACTGCCCTTCATCGTACTTTTGTTCTCAATCTTGTAAATAAAGTCCTCCCACAAAAGATATGCATAATCAACGTTCTTCTTGTTGTACATACCCCACAAATCTGAGCTTGATAAGACGGATACGTCATAGATGAGAGTTCCGCTAGACATTTGTTGAGTTACAGCAGCAATGATCTCCAAGGTTGAAGCAGTTCTGTTGACATTAACGTCATGATCCTTCCATATATCTCCAGAATGTCCCAGACTAGCTAGAAAGAATAGATGATCCTCCTTCTCAAGAGGTGGGCACAAACTTCTTATTAACGACTTTAGGGCAAATTTGAAGAATGTCCCTGAATTGCTCAAGACGATGATGTTGCTTTTTTTGTTATTCATCTTGAAATCGACAGATCGATTGTGAACATAAGCAGAAGCCCAGAATTCCTGCATATAGATCTCTGGAGCATCAGCAGTAACTTGGAAAGCCTTGTAGAACGGAGTGAGCTTTAGCACATCGTAGACTACTTGAAGGGTTGCTTCCTTTGATGTAACATCCGAACTTAAGCGAAGATTACACTTTCAATTAATTCGGTCCAGCAGATCCACCAATGCATCATCCCATCAACTATCCGAATTGGAGAGTGCCATGAGTCTGTTTAAGAAAGAGTGAGTGCAGTTTATAAGAAAACACAATCATTCATTCATGAATCAACCAATTGTAATCTAATGAATCAACCAAGAACAATAAGTGAGATGTGGGTTGGATTGTTAGAGAGAAACTTAGATGGAATGGATGAATGTATTATAATGAATGTGTGAAACAAATGGAACAACCAACCCTCTCCAAGACTAGGAGAGGGTGTATAAATACTACATAGAGGCCCGGCCATGGGCTGGAGTTGGGCCACCCATGGGCCTTGGGCCGGACTAGATTACTAATCTAATCCTTATACTAACTACGTGCTAAGACTATTACAACTTTGGAAGTGACCGACACTTTTCGTGTTTCCAACACATTTTGTCTCAACTTCAAACACACATTTGTGCATGCTTTCAAAATAAAACAAAACAAAATTTCACTCTCTTCCTTTCTCTCTTGAAATCGGACGCAAACCACAAGAACAAGAAAACTTTATTTTTGAAGATTTAGCAAGATCACGGGGTTAGAAAACATTATCGGGTTGTTATCTAGTAGTCTCGGGTTATAGAAAGCAACGTTCGGGTTGTTTTCCTTGCGTCTAAATTTGAACCAAAACCTCAAATTTGTAAGTTTTCTCAAAACTTTATTAGTTGTACGTTTATGTTTTTTATTATGAATTTATGTTGATTGTACAAGTCGTTTGTATTAAAACGAAACTTAAAGTTTGAACGAAATGGAAAAAGGGGTGCGTGTGGTTTGACGTAGACAAAAAAGGAAGAAACAAAATGGTCATTTTAATATCATGGTTGTGACGGTAAAATAACTTTTGTGTCAAGTGCTTATTTTGACTTGTTTCGAAACGTAGCTTAAAAATAAGCTAGTTTAGGGCTTATTTTACTTTTGGGCTTGTTTGTTTGGTCTCGGCCCAACGAAAAGAAAGAAAGAAAAAGGTTAATGGGCTTGGCCCATTTGGGTTATTTTTGGCTTATTTTGGTTTGGCTTATATGGTCTCAGCTTATTTTGGTTTGGCCTATTATGGTTTCGGCTTATTTGTTTTGGCTTATATTATTTGGTTTTGGCTTATATGGCTTCGGCTTATTTGTTTTTGGCTTATATGGCTTCGAATTATTTGGGTTTGGCTTATATAGCTTTGGCTTATTTGGTTTTGGCTTATTTTAGCTTCGGATTATTTAGTCTCGGCTTATATTATTTGTTTTCGGCTTATTTTGATATCGGTTTTATATTTTGGGCGTATATAAAGGTTTTAGCTTATATTTTGACTTTATGCTTGTAATGTGATTTCTGACTTATAGTGAGGCTTCGGCTTAATAACGTATAAATAATTTTGATTTTCAAACTATCGGGCTAATTATAAAATTCTTAATGGGTCATAACGCCTAATGACAAATAAATCAACTAATGGACTTTAATTGGATTGAGGATGGTTATGCAAGATTTAACAAATGACATCGGACTAACAATTAGGGTTTTGGGCCCAATGGGTGAAAACTTAATAACTTGAACTTCTAAGGGGATTCGTCCAATCTATCACACGAAAAATATAATATATATATACGAATGGAAAATTACCAATTTACCCTTGAGGACGAAGGTAAAAAGTAATTTCTTCAAAAATATATATAATATAATATAATACGTATGTTAACCGGGAAGTATGATTCCCCGGGTCGTTTCCCCAACGATTTATGAAATTGAATCCACGTTAGATGCTCGGACAATGATTTGAATTGGAAATAAGGAATGATTTGATTAAAATTTAACAAACTCTAACAATTAAGTAAGAAGACAAATAACGGGAAATCAAAATTTAACTAAAAACGCAAAACGGGACCCTTAAACGGAGGTCAAAAACCCTAAATTATTAAAAATAAACCTAGCTTAAATTTTTTCTTTTTAAATGGACTTTATTTGACTAAAAAGTAAGTTTAAAGAAAAATAGAACAAAAACAGAGTTGAAATGAGCGTTAAAACACAAAAAACGAGAATGGGAACGAATCCCGTTCTTTAAAAATCAAATTTTTGCAAATAAGACCCTACGAAAACAAAACTAATTTTCCTATGAACTTATGTAAAAGAACTTTTCTAAAAAAGAATTTTATGTTTTTTGATTATTTTACTATTTTGTAATGATTATTTAAAAGTTTTTAATGAAAATTAAATGTTTAAAAATACTAAACGAATTATAAAAATTCTAGAAAAAAATACAGAAAATAGCTTACACTACTTAAGACCTAGGAAAAATAAGCCCGAAATCACAGCTTATCAAATAAGCTGTGATATAAGCTGGAACAACTTATAAGGCTTTTTAGGCCAAAATGAATATAAAGAAGTTATTGTGTGAGAGTCTTATGAAAAAGACCCAAGGGCACAGCGGTAGGGAGTGTGGTGTGTGGTGTGTTATAAAGGGTTGATGAGTTTGAGGGTTCCGGGGGGTTCGAGTTCCTTGCTCACCCACCCAGTCCACTTCCGGTTTTTTTTTTTAAAAACTTAAAGAACAAAAGTTGTTAAGGAACCTTTTTTAAGCAACTTTAACAAAAACAGTTTAAGCTGAAACTCAAAAATAAGCTCTTAAAGAGCTTATGAAATGTCTCAGAAACAAGCTTTTAAAAGCCTAAAAGCTACTTTTCACTTAAAAGCTTGCACACTACTCAAATTAAGCTCAATTTTGAAACTAAAAGCTGTCCTAGATAGCTTATGATACCTAGCAACCAAATTTGAAAAGAATACCTAAGCTAAGAACACTATAGGCTAGCTTAATTTGATGATCTAAAAGGCTAACTCAGAAATAAGCACTAAAAGCTTAAAAACAACTTAAGCTAAAATGCTCAATAAGCTAAAACAGACCCTAAGCTTTTGGAATCTTATCAACCTACTAGCATTCTATGAATCCAAACCATAAAAACACCTCCTAAAAGCTAGAAAACTAAATTGAAAAGCTAAATATTAGTTACTACTGTTTTTGGTCTTTTTAAGGTTTTATTATGAAATTTAAAAGCTAAATACCCTATGAAATAAGCTAAAATGTGAAAAACAAGTTTTAATCTATATTAACTTATAGGTTAACTATAACCCTACTGTTTTTAAAAACTAAAAACCAAATAAGCTATCCTAATTTTTGATCAAAAACCACTGCAGTTTAAGACTGCATTGGTGTCTATCTGATGCAAATGGCAAAGAGGCAAAACCAATATTGCAGGTGACCAAGTTTGTCAATCCTGCACTAGACACTCTCAATGAGTGTGTTTAAACTCAACACAAACAAGATCCAAGCTCAATGAGGCTTGGATCAAATTTTTAACAAGCAAAGGAAAGGGAAAATTCCCCTGGTGCAGGAACAAAGAGATTAAGCCTCAAAATTTTCTTAAACATAAACTAATGATTCAAACCTTTTTAAAACTTATTTAATTATGAAAATGAAGCTGACCAAATTGAAAACACAAACTTATTTTGACTTATGAAGGTCAAACTTCATTAATCCAAACACCCCTTTAACTAAGACAAATTTCATTTTAGCTATGAATTTGAAATCTAGCTATCTAAACTTGAATACCAGGTAACAAACAACTTATGACATAACTTATAAGCTTAAACTAACAACTAGATAAGCCATAATTAAAGAGATTATAACTATGCTATGAATTTTTGAGCTTATGACAGATTTAAAGAGCAAATATGAGAAATCTAATATCTATTCTATAAAAATCAAAAACAGATAATGAAAGCTACTTAACAAGCATAAAAACATATAGATAAGATACATTAAAACATAAATAAGTAGAAATAAGCAACTAATAAGCTAGTAATCTAAGACAGAAATGGAAATGAGAAACTTACTTAAACCTTAGCTAAACAAAGGCATAAATTGCTCAAAGAGCTTATCAACAGCTACGGCTTATCAAAGATAAGCCAGTAAAAGTCCTTGGAAGCTCATCCCTTGCTAGATTCCCTTCCATAAGCTTAAGAATCTAATAATCAAAGTATTAAGCTGATTTTAAGGTTTAAGTGAATTAAAGACTGAATTGAGCTCAATCACAAGCTTATAGACTTGTGAGAGCTTATAAGATCTTATTGGTACGTACACTATCAATAGAGCTTATAGAGAGCTTTTGACAAATTTATTAAAGAAAACTCAAATTTCATTAACTAAAAAGGCTTGATTACATTACTTGAAAAGAAAATTACAAAAGTTTAAATGAAAATTACATTTACTTAAAAATTAAAAGCTTAAGCTAAATTATCCTAAAATCTAAAAGCTACCAACTAGGTGTAGAAAGATGTCCTCGTGTGTGAGGATAAAAGGCTTAATATAGCCATCTTCTGAATCTTCTAGGCTCCTTGGTTGTTACACGCTCCTTCCTCTTTTGGCCCTTAGATCATATCAATCATTGGATGCTTAATTTGGGACGTTGGATCACATCTAGCTTCACACGGATTGCCAGTGTGGCAATCTGTGATGTGACAGCTAGTGTGCTAGTTGTGTGAATGTATCTAGTGCAAAATCCCATTCTCTTTGTGTTACTTCACTTATCTATGTGTCCTTTCTTCTTGGGTTTCCACCAATGAGAGGGCTTGGGTGACGTTTTATCCTGCCATGTTGTACTTTGCTACCTTAATTACCCATCTTAGCCCTCAATTGTCAAAAGCCCTTTGATTTTGACTCGTGGTAAAAGGTAGAAGACGATCTACAGTAACAACAAACTTTCCCGCTTCTTTTTTTTTACTATAAGGGTGCGTTTAATTTGTGTTTGACCCGGGTCTTTGACCTGGTTTGGGCCGGGGTATAAAGGATTTTGGCCCGGGTTATAAAGGATTTGGGTTTGGTCTTAATAATAAAGATAACAAGTGTTAACTTTTATAAATAAAAGTTAACAACCGTTAGGACTTTTAAGGATTATTTTTGTGAATTGGTTTATAAATAAGGGACTGGTTTGGTAACTTTGGATTTGTCTTTTTGTGTTTGACTTGGGTTGACTAAGAGTTGACCAAGGCTTGACCAATTGTTGACTTTTTGACCTTTGATATACAGCTTTCGGCTTTTTGCGTGCTCTTCCGTTCCCGTGTTCGTTTTTGCCCGGTTTTAACCGTTTTCTTGTGATTTTTGCTTTATCCTACCTACACAATAAGAAAGACAAAACAAGTAATATACAAGCATTTTACGCACAGTTTTCGTCTTTTTAGGGTCTATTTTGATATAAAACGGATATGTGTTTTCACACATATCAAAGGGATAAATGGGTTTACGGATACATACGGGAGTGAAAAATGGTTAAGATGGTCAAATATAGTCATGTTCGGGTAAACGACTCATGATTATGGATTTTTGGCCTTTTGTCAGAACTTTGGAAAAATTATGGAAAGTGTTGAAATTAAGGTTTAAGAACCTTGGGAACCTCTTACAAACGAACTGGTCATGTCGGATTTTATAAAAACGAGTCACGCTTAGAAAATATTGTAGAAAAACTTATTTTTGTGTCGATTCGACTAAAGGACAAAAGATGACTTTTTAATAAACATTAAGTGTCAAGATTAAACGATCAAGCGTGGTTACACTAAGATGGCAAGATTTTATACTTACCCCTTTTAGCCCGTTAAGAAGACAAAAATAATAAAATATTATTATTTTATTTCAAGTATCATATATACATCTAAATATATATATATATATATATAATATATAAATTTTATAATATATATACTTTATCGTTACGGAGATGCTTATTCTTTTATTTCCGATCTTTGGATTCTTACCCCTTTTCTCGTCCGATTTCCTCGAATCGTTTGGACAATTGTCCCATATTAGTTTGTTGATTCTATTCTTGAGTGTCATGTGTTGATGTCACACTTAGCCCAAGTGCATCGAGTTGTTTTACTTAGTTACCACACAACCATGATACCAAAAGGGTTTTGTAATGAGAATAAGGGTTTTGTAATAAGAATTAGGGTTTTGTAATAAGCATAAGGGTTTTGTAATAAAATAAGGGTTTGTAATAAGAATAAGGGTTTTGTAATGAGAATAAGGGTTTTGTAATGAGAACAAGGATTTTGTGTGAAGTAGGACAAATTCTTGTACCATAAGACAATTTTTGTACAAATGATAATAAAGTGAATTTAATGGATTAGACATCGTCAGTACCGTTGTGCGTTGTGTAGATTTTTATCTGGTGCGATAATTATATCTTTCGAGTGATTTCCTCGTAGACCCACTTTTTAATTTCTTTTCGTGTGGGGGAAAACGATACTCAAATGTTTTGAATGTGTTTTCTACTGTGCGAAACTTGTGTTGTTTGAGTTATTGGACTATGTTATGTGCTTATGACTGCTATGTGAATATTATGTGGTTTGATTGTACTTGTATGCATCAAGATGCATGGCAATGTATGTGATTAGCATGGATTTGCTATGTTTGTGATGGTCTTGCCCTAAGTAAATGCTCTAGCTGGTAGGCTTTAGGTGCGGGTGACCTCAATGAGTTGCCTAACTCCAGAGAGCAGGTATATGCGATTGTGATGACTAGCACGGGATTGCTATGTCATGGTGTATGATTAGCGGGGATATTAAGTTATAGAATTGGAATGTTTTGCATATATTCACTGTCATATTGCACAATTGTCCACTACTAAAAATTTTGGCACATCGACTGGGTTTTCTTCAAACCTACGAGCTCACTAACTTTATGTTGACCTTTTCGAGTATCATTTTCAGTTGTGTTGCAAACCAAGGTAAATCGAGAGTAATGGTAACTAGAGACGTATACACGCGGGGTGTTATTTTGAGACTTGTATATTTTAGATCAAAAGTGTAAATTTGGTGAACTATTGTAAATCAAGAACTTGGCAAACTTTGTATGGTATGATCTTGTAACTTGTGCGATGAAACTATAGTTGCATCCCATGTTTTCGCCATTGTCGGGGTGTGACCAAATTGGTATGCATAGCCAAGATTATAGAGAATGCCCGTTTTTATGAAAACAAAAACGTAACTATAACCAAACTAGAGTTTTTGAAAAACCTCAAACATGACGAAAGTTAACTATCCTGAGCGGTTCATAGTTTTTCCTAAAGATTTTTTTGTGGAGAGAGTTAAAGTATCACAAGTTATAAAACACCCAAATTTCCCATTTTTCAAAACTTTTTTTATTTTTTTTATTTTTTTTTAATTTTTTTTTAATTTTTTTTAATAATATAGTTGAGATAATTTTGACTTTCGTTATTTCCATAACTGTTAGGGATCATAGAACAAGATGCATTTCGATTCCGAGAATGCCCCAAAAGGATAAATTCATTGTTCCTGACTTTTTACTTATCCAAACCAAGCTTAAAACAAAATCACAGCTAAATATCAGTAAGGATGCTAAAACTACTAATATTTGCAACTTGTGAACTTTTAACTCCCGAAATTTATTATATCTTAAGTGAATGTGCTATTTTGAATTTCAATCATGGATCAACTTTTTGCAACATACTATGCTTTTACGTTCCACCTTAGAATAATGAGTTTAAAGGCGAGATCATCCCATGTAGCGACTTTCGTCTCGGCACATCCTAACCTTGCGGCTAAGTGACCAGGCTTTTGACACCCCACAGAGACTAGTATCGGGACTCACATACCTAGGTTTTCAAAAACTCTCAGGTTTCCCGAATATTCAAAGCTTCTAAATAAAAGTTAGTCAAAGTGCAAAAGCATATTTTAATTTAACAAAAAAGTAAGTCAATTTATTAGCAAATTAAATATTTAGACAATTATCAAATTGCAACCCTCGCCCTTTTAGAAAGGCTGCAACATCGGTTGAGATCCGGGCAAGTGAGCGCAACTTTTATTAGACCGGAATCTTTATTCTTACTATGAACTTTCTTTAGAAGACTACCACATCGGTTGTGAGCCTGAAAGAGGTAGTAAACTTTTATCAACCTATAAATTTTATTATTATATTTTTTTTTTTTCGTTTTATCATTTTTTATCTTATATGTATTTAAAGAAGACTTCTTTTTGAAAAATTCAAGTATAAATTTGAACTAAAACAAAAATTTTTGCTATATATTAACATAAAAAGTTGTTGATATTAATTTTAATCTTCAAAAACAGCACGCAATTACTCATGATTAAACTTATGGAGAAAAAGCAACACGTTACATAATGAGCTCTTAAGATTACTAAATAATCCTTTTTTAGATCCTACCGTGCCTTAACGTCTATCATTTTTCGTTCTCGAAGAAGTAACGAACGGCTTAGCTAAAATTAAGAAACAAGCTAGGACTCAAGACGCCCTCGATTGGTCAAATTTACTCTATTCTTCCCCTCAAAAAGTCAAAATTGTGACTAAAAACACTTATTTTATTATTGAAAAATATAAAAATTTTCATTTTTTGAAAATTTTGGTGGGAAAACAGGGTACGTGAGAACAACGAGTAAAAGTAGGCAGGATCATATCGAAGATATACTACCCCATACAAAAATCAAACATTGTCCTCAATGTTTCCTAGCCTAAGACTTAAAAACCCCATAGTAGAACTCAAAAAGGTCGAATGCATAACTCAAACATGAAGAAAGTATCATAAATATCTTAACCGTTTTTATAAGTGTGCTAAAAGATAAATGTTATTCGATAATAAACTTAGGATATCGGATTTCCCCAAACTAATGGCAAGCAAAGGCTCGAAAGCTCGAGTGGACCGGGATAAAACACCGAACACGAGAGTCTTCAGAAAAATTAGGTCTATCCTGCAAATAATCACAAGCACAAACAACAAACACAAAGAACAGAAGAGTACAAGCCTCCTCACAACACATTAGAAAAAATAGATAAGCATGGGGTGCCTCCCACGAAGCGCTTTGTTTTTGGTAACCGAGTCACATAGCTTGACTCGATCCCTGAATTCATTCGTCCTTAGGGAGAGCAATACTTGGAATAAGAAACTTCCATTGAAAACACCACCGGCTCTAGATAAGAAAAATGAAAAATGAAGATGCCGGGGTCAAAAACGAGATCCTCACTCCCGAAAGAGAGAATAAAAGGAGAATCCTCGGGGTAGGTGAAAGATGGAAGAAAAGTCCAAATGACAAATGTGAAGGAATTGACATCTTCAACATTTAGGGATAAAACAATTTCTCCTTGGTTAAAATCTTCATCATTCTTCATGGCCGTATCGGGCTTAAAATTTAAGCAAACGTCTGGTGGTTCCGGCGGAGGACGAGGAGATGATGGTTCAAGGATAGATGACTCATTTTCGGGGAGGAAAGTAGAATTATCTTCATCTTCGGAATCATCATTTTCAACACCTGGTGGAATTAAATCACCCGGAACGAGGAATATATCGATCTCTTCTTGAACGGGGTCACTATCCTCAACGGGGATAAGAGATACGATAATTGAACTTGAATTAGCATGAACATTTTCTTATGACCGGGAAGTTGAAATCTCACAAAGCAATGTCATAAGACTAAGATATTCCTCATGTTCACGAACAATCCTTGAAGGAAGTGTTAAAAGTTCACCGGCGAACTCATGGTGAAGAGGATCACTCCTTGGAGAAAAAGTAATCGAAGTATTATGGATGGATTCATTTTGTTTTGGTTCATGATCGAAAATCACTTCGGGAGCGAGATTATGGGTGGTATCATCACTAAGCAGACTCTCAAGAAAAATTACGTCTCCTTCCGAATCATAATAACCTTCCTCAAAATTAGAAGAAACTTCCATCGCTAGAAAAGCATCGATCTCATCAATCATGTCCTCTGAATCATACCACTCAACCTTATCGGATAAAGGTGTGTTAAGTAAAACTGGCTCATCGGAATCTGAAACGTTGGAGTTCTCGTTTTCGACATCTTCATCCATCTCGTTAAAGAGAGGATTTACGTTGCTAGAGTTGAAGTTGTCATCAAATTTAAAAAGAGGGTTTGAATAAACTTGAAAATTTTCTTCATGAACATCCTTCTTAAGAATTGAATCATCGTTATCTGGTGGGAATGAATTAAGAAAAGTGAATTCATCGGCGAACTCCTCAAGATTATCACTAGTCTTCACCGGAGAAGAACTAGGAGGAAGAGCATCAGAATGATTAGTGGTACTGCCACTAAATGGCTCCAATCTTTTTGAAAAATCAATGACAAAAATAGCGTGAGCAAATTGCTTATTCTTGCTTTTCTCAGATTTATCAGCATAAAAGACAAGTTCATCACTTCCTACTCTTAATGTTAATTTTTTTCCCTCGTATAAATTCACATGAGAGCTTTGCAAGTGCTAAGGAAAGGTCTCCCTAAAATAATGGGCACTCTCGAGTCTGGTTCAAAATTAACCACAACAAAATCAGCAAGAAAAGTGAAACCATCAACTCTAACTACAACATCCTCGGTTATACCCATTGGGTGCATAACGGAACGGTTAGCAAGCTCGAGTGTCATTCTAGTGGGCTTCAAAGCTCCAAGCCTAAGTTGCTTGTAGATAGAATGAGGCAAAAGATTTATGCTAGCTCCGGAATCGGCTAAAGCATTAGTCCTATCAAGTTCTTATAGAGTACACGGAATAAGAAATTTTCTAGGATCTTCGAGTTTCTCGGGAACTTTGTTCAAGATGATGGCAGAACATTCAGCATTTACGGTTGTGATGGCAATTTCTTCAAGCTTCTCTTTGTTTCTCAATAAAGTACTTAACCATTTGTTGAATTTCGGCATTTCGATGAGAGCATCTTTTAAACCAATTTCTAAACGGAGTTGTTTAAACAATTTTATAAACCTGCTTTGCTGAGCACTGGGTGTATCTTTCTTTCTCACTTTCATCCTCTCGGGGTATGGAAGTTTAGGTTGATATGAATTAGGATCTGGAGAAATAGGCTCTTGAACAGTTTCCTTAGCCTTTGGTTTCGGAATTTCAATAAAAATGGAGTCTTGATCCTCCGGAGGTGGGACTTGTGCGGTACTTTCTGAACCTGATTTTTGCACTTTGTCCATTGACGTCTCCGGGTTTTGTTCGGGTTCCTTTAGAGGAGTAGAAACAACGGAAGTAGGAACAAGAGGAGTCGAAGGTCCTTCACAAGTTTTACCACTTCGTGTGGTGATAACATTAACATGCTCGCGAGGGTTAGTTACGGTTTGACTTGGTAGAGTACCTGAACTCGAAGACGAAGCGGTATTGGAACTTATGAACTTAGAAAGCATTTCCGTTAAATTTGTCATCTGGTTTTGTAAACCTTGGCCTTGATTTTGCATATTCTGTAATACAGCATCATTAGCCTTGACATAATTCTCAAAATCGGTCTTTGAAACACCTTGCATTTGTTTGAGTATGGGAGGGGGATGGGGGGGAAAGAAAGGGGTGTGGACGGGGGGGGGAGGGGGGAGGGGGGGAGCATTGATAAACTGGTGGTTGATTAGTAGGAGGTTGTAAAACTTGTCCTTGTTAAAGTTACTTCCACGTTTTTTGATTGACATTGGTTTCCGTCGTTTTGGTTGAAATTATTACCTTGATTTGATTGAAACGGTTTTGATTGTTTTGAATCGGAGGAAAACCAGGAGGTCGGATTTGGTTTGCAACCATCGGAGGTCTAGAATTGGTATTTCCTTGATTAAAATTGGCTGCAGCAGCTTGTGAAACATACTCTTGAATGTTGTCTCGATAAACATTGCCATCGGTGGTTGGACAATTTTTATAAGAATGAGCACCTCCACAAGTTACACAACTCTGCTCGACCGCTTTTACGGGTGCGGGAGCTTGAGCTTTTTGTTTGTCGATAAGCATAGTCTTCATCATATTCTTAAGTTCAGAAACTTCGGTTGTAAGAGCAGCAACATCTGGTGAAATTCCTGGAGTAGACGAATTCGAACTCACTTTGGAAACGACTGCCTTGTTTCGTGAATTACAAACCTTGGATTTACTCTCGATAATTCTCAAGCATTCACAAGGCATCTTATCCAAAAAATTTCCACCCACAGCAGAATTTAACGAATCTTGATCATTAGCATTCAAAGCATTGTAAAATGTATCCAATTGATGTAATTCAAAAAATCCGTGATGTGGGCATGCTCGAAGAAGGTCATTAAATCGATCCCAAGCCTCATAAAACGATTTGTCAAATCTTGAGTATGAAATCCTTGTGATTTCGTACGAAGATTTGTCATTCTTAAATGAGGAAAGAAATGATTAATGAATTTGACACAAGATCATCCTGTCAAAATTGATCGATAGGTTCTTTTTCTAGCCAAATCCGGCTGAACCTCAGAAAAACGGAAAAATCATAAGCAATATTTGACGTCTCGGTGATATCGGGAAATCACAATTGTGAATTAATCTATTAAATAACGGATGTGAGCATGTGGATCCTCTTTATCATGTCCGAAAAACTGTTTGTTTTGAACAAGATTGATAAAACCATGCTTTAACTCAAAGTTAGCATTGATTTTAGGAATTACAATTGCATCCTCGTACCCCTCGGTGGGTGCTTGGAGCAATTGTGCAATAGTTCGGTTATCAGCCTCGAACTAAGGGAGGAATTAACTAAAAAGATCTCTAAATGAAATGTTTGAAACAACAGCCGGTTGGCTTTATTGTTGACGGTTACGGTTGCGGGTTTGAGAACGAGTGCGCATGCACAAAGTAGAAAAAGAAAATTTAAACTATTTTTTTTAAACAAGCTAAATTAACGGATAACGAGATAGACAACTTAAACCAAATAATCAAAGTTTACTTCACGGTAGTTTCTTAAAAATTTTACTTTTAAGGTGAGCCGTATTTCGTAAATGACACAAATGGTAAGTTTTTAAATCTTTGATTCGAGTTGGGAACTTACTAATGGATAATACCTCAATTGAAAGTATTATTTGTTGGTGTTCTTTTACCAACTTTGTTTATTTTTTTTTATTATGGACAATTTTTATATTTTTTTTTATTTTTTTTATATGATAAGTATACTAAAAGAAAAGAAAAATATTTTTTATTTTTTTATTTTTTAACAAAAACAAAACTTTCAAAAATGAAAGGGTCTTCAAATCACGATCAACAAACTTCAAACGATAGAATCTTAATCACAAATCCCCGGCAGCGGCGCCAAAAATTGATTCGTCAGAATCTAACACACGTAAAATATAATATATAATACGATGGAAAATTACCAATTTACCCTTGAGGACAAAGGTAAAAAGGAAATTCTTCAAAATATATATAATATAATATAATACGTATATAAACCGAGAAGTATGATTCCCCGGGTCGTTTTCCCGGGGGGCGAGGGGGGGGGGGGGGGGGGGGGGGGGCGGGGGGGGGGGGGATTTGTGAAATTGAATCCACGTTACATGCTCGAACAATTATTTGAATTGGAAATAAAGAATGATTTGATTAAAATTTAACAAACTCTAACAATTAAGTAAGAAGACAAATAACGGGAAATCAAAATCTAACTAAAAACACAAAACGAGACCCTTAAACGGAGGTCAAAAACCCTAAAATATTAAAAATAAACCTAGCTTAAATTTTTATATTAAATGGACTTTATTTGACTAAAAAGTAAGTTTAAAGAAAACTAGAACAAAAACGGAGTTGAAATGAGCGTTAAAACACGAAAAACGAGAATGGGAACGAATCCCGTTCTTTAAAAATCAATTTTTTGCAAATTAGACCCTACGAAAACAAAACTAATTTTCCTATGAACTTTATGATAAAAGAAAATTTTCTAAAAAAGATTTTTATTTTTTTGATTATTTTTCTATTTTTTATATTTTTTAAAGTTTTTAATGAAAATAAATGTTTAAAAATAATAAACGAACTATAAAAATTCTAGAAAAATTACAGAAAATAACTTACACTACTTAAGACCTAGGAAAAATAAGCCCGAAATCACAGCTTATCAAATAAGCTGTGAAATAAGCTGGAACAGCTTATAAGGCTTTTTGGGCCAAAATGAATATAAAGAATTTATTGTGTGAGAGTCTTATGAAAAAGACCCAAGGGCACATCGGTAGGGAGTGTGGTGTGTGGTGTGTGGTGTGTTATAAAGGGTTGAGGTGTTGAGGTCGGGGGTTCGAGTCTTGCTCACCCCCGACTTCCACTTCCCCCTTTTTTTTAAAAAAAAACTTAAAGAACAAAAGTTGTTAAGGAACCTTTTTTAAGCAACTTTAACAAAAACAGTTTAAGCATAAACTCAAAAATAAGCTCTTAAAGAGCTTATGAAGTTTTTTGCTCAGAAACAAGCTTTTATAAGCCTAAAAGCTACTTTTCCACATTAAAAGCTTGCACCACTACTCAAATTAAGCTCAATTTAAACTAAAAGTTGTCCTAGATAGCTTATGATACCTAGAAACCAAATTTAAAAAGATACCTAAGCTAAGAACACTATAGGCCAACTTAATTTGATGATCTAAAAAGCTAACTCAGAAATAAGCACTAAAAGCTTAAAAACAACTTAAGCTAAAATGCTCAATAAGCTAAAACAGACCCTAAGCTTTTGGAATCTTATCAACCTACTAGCATTCTATGAATCCAAACCATAAAAACACCTCCTTAGAAGCTAGAAAACTAAATTGAAAAGCCTGAAATATTAGTTCACTACTGTTGTTTGGTCTTTTTAAGGTTTTATATGAAATTTTAAAAGCTAAATACCCCATATGAAGAATAAGCTAAAATGAGTGGAATAAACAATTTTAATCTATAAAACCTATAGGTTAACTATAACCCTACTAATTTCTAGAAACTAAAAACCAAATAAGCTATCCTAATTTTTGATCAAAAATCACTGCAGTTTAAGACTGCAGTGGTGTCTATCTGATGCAAATGGCAAAGAGGCAAAACCAATATTGCAGGTGACCAAGTTTGTCAATCCTGCACTAGACACTCTCAATGAGTGTGTTTAAACTCAACACAAACAAGATCCAAGCTCAATGAGGCTTGGATCAAAATTTTAAAAGCAAAGGAAAGGGAAAATTCCCCTGCTGCAGGACAAAGAGATGAAGCCACAAATTTTTCAAAGAACAAAAACTAATGATTCAAACTTTTTATAAAACGAATTTAATATGAAATGAAGCTGACCAATTGAAACACAAACCTTATTTGACTTAAGAAGGGTCAAACTTCCATTATCCAAACACCCCTTCAACAACCAAATTCATTTTAGCCTATGAATTTGAAATCTAGCTTATTCCTAAACTGAATAACCAGGTAACAAACAACATATGACAGACCTTGTAAGCTAAACTAACAACAATAGTAGTCCATAATTAAAGAGATTAAAACTATGCTATGATTTTTGTTGAGCTAATGACAATGTAAAGGACCAAACACGCCTCCCCCACCCTCCCCTCCCCCCACCCCAAAAATATAAGAAATCTAATATCATTCTATTAAAAAATCAAAAACAGACAATGAAGCTACTTAACAAGCATAAAAGACATATAGATAATAACATTTATAACTAATAATAAGCAGAAATAAGCAACTATTAAGCTAGTAATCTAAGACAGAAATGGAAATGAGAAACTTACTTAAACCTTAGCTAAACAAAGGCATAAATTGCTCAAAGAGCTTATCAATAGCTCTGGCTTATCAAAGATAAGCAAGTAAAAGTCCTTGGAAGCTCATCCCTTGCTAGCTTCCCTTCCATAAGCTTAAGAGTCCAATAATCAAAGTATTAAGCTGATTTTAAGGTTTAAGTGAATTAAAGACTAAATTGAGCTCAATCACAAGCTTATAGACTTGTGAGAGCTTATAAGAGCTTATTGGTCCGTACACTATCACTAGAGCTTATAGAGAGCTTTTGACAAATTTATTAAAGAAAACTCAAATTTAATTAACTAAAAAGGCTTGATTACATTACTTGAAAAGAAAATTACAAAAGTTTAAATGAAAATTACATTTACTTAAAAGCTTAAGCTAAATTTCCTAAAAATCTAAAAGCTACCAACTAGGTGTAGAAAGATGTCCTCGTGTGTGAGGATAAAAGGCTTAATATAGCCATCTTCTGAATCTTCTAGGCTCCTTGGTTGTTACACGCTCCTTCCTCTTTTGGCCCTTAGATCATATCAATCATTGGATGCTTAATTTGGGATGTTGGATCACATCTAGCTTCACACGGATTGCCAGTGTGGCAATCTGTGATATGACAGCTAGTGTGCTAGTTGTGTGAATGTATCTAGTGCAAAATCCCATTCTCTTTGTGTCACTTCACTTATCCACGTGTCCTCTCTTCTTGGGTTTCCACCAATGAGAGGGCTTGGGTGACGTTTTATCCTGCCATGTTGTACTTTGCTACCTTAATTACCCATCTTAGCCCTCAATTGTCAAAAGCCCTTTGATTTTGACTCGTGGTAAAAGGTAGAAGACGATCTATAGTAACAACAAACTTTCCCGATTCTTTTTTTTTACTATAAGGGTGCGTTTAATTTGTGTTTGACCCTGGTCTTTGACCTGGGTTTGGGCCGGGGTATAAAGGATTTGGGCCCGGGTAATAAGGTTTTGGGCTTGGTGTCTTAATAAAAAAATATAACATGTGTAACTTTTATAAATAAAACTTAACGACCGTTAGGACTTTTAAAGATTATTTTTGTGAATTGGTTTATAAATGAGGGACTGGTTTGGTAACTTTGGATTTGTCTTTTTGTGTTTGACTTGGGTTGACTGAGAGTTGACCAAGGCTTGACCAATTGTTGACTTTTTGACCTTTGATAGACAGCTTTCGGCTTTTTGCGTGCTCTTCCGTTCCCGTGTTCATGTTAGCACGTTTTAACCTTTGTCTTGTGATTTTTGCTTATCCGTACCTACACAATTAAGAAAGACAAAACAAGTAAATACAAGCCTTTTATGCACAGTTTGTCTTTTTAGGGTCTATTTGTGATAATAAAACGGATATGTGTTTTCACACATATCAGAGGGATAAATGGGTTTACGGATACATACGGGAGTGAACAATGGTTAATATGGTCAAATATAGTCATGTTCGGGTAAACGAGTCATGATTATGGATTTTTTTGGCATTTTGTCAGAACTTTGGAAAAATTATGGAAAGTGTTGAAATTAAGGTTTGAGAACCTTGGGAACCTCTTACAAACGAACGGGTCATGTCGGATTTTATAAAAACGAGTCACACTTAGAAAATATTGTAGAAAGACTTATTTTGTGTCGATTCGACTAAAGGACAAAAGATGACTTTTTAATAAACATTAAGTGTCAAGATTAAACGATCAAGCGTGGTTATACTAAGATGGCAAGATTTTATACTTACCCCTTTTAGCCCGATAAGAAGACGAAAATAATAAAATATTATTATTTTATTTCAAGTATCATATATACATCTAAATATATATACTTTATCGTTACGGAGATGCTTATTTTTTTATTTTCAATCTTTGAATTCTTACCTTTTTCTCGTCGGATTTCCTCGAATCGTTTGGACAGTTGTCCCATTTTGGTTTGTTGAGTCTATTTGAGTTTCATGTGTTGGTGTCGCACTTAGCCCAAGTGCATCGAGTTGTTTTACTTAGTTATCACACCACCATGATAACAAAACGTTTTAAAATGAGAATAAGGGTTTGTAATGAGAATAAGGGTTTTGTAATGAGAATAAGGGTTTTGTAATTAGAATAAGGGTTTTGTAATGAGAACAAGGATTTTGTGTGAGTAAGGACAAATGCTTGTACAATAAGACAAGTTTGTACAAAATGTTAATAAAGTGAATTTAATAATTAGGTCGTGGTCGGGTACCATTGTGCGTTGTGTAGAGTTTATCTGTGCGGTTATTATCATCTGTCGATTTGAGTTCTCGTAGCCCTACTTTTTATGTCTTTTCCGTTGGGGAAAAATGATACTCAAAACTGTTTTGAATGTGTTTTCTTACTATGTGAAACATGATTTTGTTTTTGGGACAATGTTATGTGCTTATGACTGCTATGTGAATATTATGTGGTTTGATTGTACTTGCGTGCATCGAGATGCATGGCAATGTATGTGACTAGCATGGATTTGCTATGTTTGTGATGGTCTTACCCTAAGTAAATGCTCCAGCTGGTAGGTTTTAGGTGTGGGTGACCTTGGAGTTGCGACTCCAAGAGCATGGGTATATGCTGTTGTGATGACAAGCACAGGGATGCTATGTCATGGCGTACGATTAGCGGGGATGCTAAGTCATGGAATTGGAATGTTTTGCATATATTCACTGTCATATTGCATAATTGTACACTACTTAAAATATTGGCACATCGACTGGGTTTTCTTCAAACCTACGAGCTCACCAACTTTATGTTGACCTTTTCGAGTATCATTTTTAGGTGTGTTGCGAACCTAGGTAAATCAGGAGTAATGGGAACTAGAGACGTATACACGTGGGGTGTTATTTTAAGACTTGTATATTTTGGATCAAAAATGTAAATTTGGTGAACTATTATAAATCGAGAACTTGGCAAACTTTGTACGATATGATCTTGTAACTTGTGCGATGAAACTATAACGTCGCATCCCTTGTTTTCGCTGGTGTCGGGGTGTGACAGATTGGTATCAGAGCCAAGGTTATAGAGAATGCCCGTTTTTATAAAAATAAAAACTCAACTATAACCAACAAGAGTTTTTGAAAAACCTCGAACATGGTGAAAGTTAACTAGCTCGAGCGGTTCATAGTTTTTCCTAAATTACGCATAGCCTGATCAACTATGTTTAATTCACGAAGGACTATGAAATGATGGGGGTAGTTTTCTTAAATTACGTTAGGGGAAGGGGATGGAATATGTGAAGTCTAAGACCACCTAAAAATGAATTGACCTTGAACATACATATTGCATATTATGTACTTTCGCGTAGTGATATGGTATGAGAATGCTTGCGAGCGTTGAGGTCTAGATTATCGTTAATTGCTAAGTGTTTGCCATGCTGCCTTAGTTGTATTGCATGATGCCCTGAGAACCTTGATAGATATATTGTTGGTAGCAATGTTGATTAAGGATGTGTCCTTAGTAGCTATGTTGTTGTATTGCATGATGCCCTGAGAGCCTTGATAGATATGTTGTTGGTAGCGATGTTAATTAAGGGTGTATCTTTGGTAGATATGTTGTTGTGATTGCATGATGTCCTGAGGCACTTGTTTTGTATCAAACATTGTTGGTGCCTATTTGTCGCTCGTATCCCTTCGATATATATATATATATATATATATATATATATATATATATATATATACGTATATACGGTTACGAACACCTAATTTCAAACGTTATGTTGATTACTATATGTAAGCAGAGTTATGCTGATAATTTGAGTAATGATATTTTATGGGAGTACTTATACCCTTTATCGTGTTATCACATGTCATGTCTACCCTAGCTCACTTTGATTCAGAGATTTTCCCACAGACCGACAGAGCTTAGAGCTCTTGAGTGCCTATCCCATTATCTGATGACCCTTATAGGGCAATTAGGTAGTCACATTTAGCTGATACGGACATTGAGTCCGGACCCCTTAAGGATCTTAGGGAGACAGAGATTTCCCAGACACTACTTGTTGTACCATCACCCATTCCATCATCAGATGACCTTCACTTGACAATTGGGCAGGCTTATACACCTGCCACTGTAGACACTGAGTCTGAGCCAGAGGAAGCTCCCTCAGAGACAGAGTAGTTTGAGGCTTCTAAGCCATCGGACACTAGGATCACCTCTTCACATTCCTCAGCTTCATTGGATTCCACCGCACCACTATCACCTGATCACCCACTTACTCAGACTTCACCCACCCCTACACCCACCCAAGTTTCGTTCCACCGTAGGACCGCACATATGGCCGTACGTACTCAACCGACCTTATTCCTAAGCATGTCAGCCTGAATAGCAGAGGAAACTGCTTTGTCTCCCTCTTCATTTTGTAAGAGGTATAGATCCTCTTACGAGACACCATCATCGTTATCATCTCTGACCCTTCCTATATGGAAGAGGTATCAAGGTACATCAGAGCTTGTAGAGGACACTGAGGAGGAGAGTTTAAATTCAGATGATAAGAGAGATAGGTCAGAGGACGAGGTCCCTAGTTCAGAGGAGGGAGAGGAGGAGGCTGCACTTGAGGGTCAACAACAGGTAGTCCCGACTAAGGACACAGCCATGGACAAGCCTTTAGGACTTGGTTATGGGGCGTTGAGACATCATGAGTTAGTTGTAGGAGAGGCGACATGCCTAGTACGTTTGAGGTAGGATAGAGCTCTAGGTCTGTGCTAGAGCATGAGGGATCAGAGAGGATATACGCATTTAAACAGCCCACCCTTGTTACATAGGTAGATCCCGAGGATGGCAGAGTTTATACCGACATTCTGACTTATGTACCACCAGTTGCACCTGTTCAAACACCGCCATCTCTTGAGTGGTCGTCTGGTTCATTGCTAGTTTCACCATCATCCCCAGCAGTTCCTACCTTGGTAGCTTCACCAGTGGCTACCCTAGTAGCCACTATAGCAGTAGATGGGGATGAGTTCTTAGAGGTAGGGGCACAACTTGAGCTTCACGGGAGCATACTCCATGATCATATACAATGTTTGGACGCACTACCACTGATCGGCTGGTTTCACACCGTAAATATATATAATATATAACAAAATATAAAATATATATCTAAGTGTAAAAACCAACAAGTTCAATGATACCGAGAAGTAGTATAGAGCTTTCCCGGGTCGTAAATCCCCAACGAGGCTGGAATGGTAAATCGATACGATCGAAGATTTGAGTTTGAAGGAAGGAATGAGTTTGGGAAGTTGAAAAAGTCAAATTAGATAATAACGGACTAAAACGTTTAAGAAAAACCTAGAAATTACGAAATTAAACTTGAAAACGAAGGCACCGGAATTCCCGACAAAAGTGGGAAAACCTAAAATCTTTAAAATAAGCCTACGACATGAAATTTTTGCTTCTAAACAATCCTTGGATCCAAATAACGCAAGGAATGAAAAAAGACTAGACCGAAAACGGAGTTCGTTTGACAAACCGAAGTTCAAAACAAAATCCCGCACCCGACCGTTCTTTAAAGTGAAAAGTTATACAGAAAATGACCCTTACGATAATTTTATATTTTCCGTTACAAAATAGATGATAAGAAATAATTTTCATAAAAAAAGCAAAATATTTTTGTAGCTAATTTTGATGTATTTTATTAGTGATTAAAAACTTTTAACTAAATTCAATTATAATAATAATACTAAATGTTTTACGAAAAATTCGGAAAAATTTTCTAAAAACTTCATACTAGTTAAAGTCCTACGAAAAAATGAAAAAAAACACAAGGTTGCTTTAATCAAATAAGCCCGAAAATAAGTTACAGCTTATAAGCTTATTTGGGCAAAATGTATATAAATACCAAGCACCTTGGGTCTATAACGAAAAAGACCCAAGGGCACAGTGGTAGAGTGTGTTGTGTAAAAGGGGATGTATCGCTTGGTCCAGGGTTCGAGTCTTGCTCACCCGGACCAAGTGTCTTCCCTCTTTTTTTTTTGCAAACTCTAGGGTAGAAATGGTAAGAAATGAAACTAAAAGGTAGGCGGGCAAAATATCTAGAATTTACATACCTATGAAAACGGGTGCCCCTGAAGTTTAAGAGAAATACTAAACAAACCCTACGCTACTAGCTTATTTTTGCCTATATAAAAAAAATGAAAATGAGCTTAAACTCAAAACATGAAAGTTGTTAAACAGCTTATTCTCTACAACATTAACAAAAGGACTTTCAACTTTTGACCACAGAATAAGCTAGAAAATAAGCTTAAAGTTGACAGCAAGCTTAAGAGATTTTTAAGCTAAAATTGCTTAAGTCTTTTTGGGCTTGGGGTCGAATTAAGCTAAGACAAGGGACTAGATAAGCTAAAAGGGGTAAACTTAACCTAAATAAGCTACAAAAAGTGAAAAGCTTAAACTAAATAAGCTGGGACAAAAGCTTAAAGAGTTGGACTTAAGTGTGCTTATTGGCTGAGAAAGATGACAGCCTAAAGTTCCCCCTTTGCACCAGGGGAGCTTTAAGGCAAATCTCAAGGGCTTATTTGACAGCTTATTTTAAGCTGTCAAATAAGCTCTAAAAACACAAAGAAGCTTAAACAGATTGAGTGCTATAGCTAAGGAGCTTGTGCACCAATTTTCAACCTCTAAAACTTAATTTACTTTGCTTATTTTTGGTAGTGAAAAAGGTAGTTGGGATTTGTTAAAACTGTGACACTAAGAACCTTGGTGGATTCGACTCACAAAGTCAAAAGACTAAGGCTTTCTAACAGCCTTGTTTAGACACATAAAACACACCTTTTTTGAACCTTAAACTTAAACCACAAGTGCTTAATCAAATAAGCACTTGTGGGATTCTTAAAAACCTCACAGTGATGAAAATGGTTTTAAAAACTTTGGAAAACACTTTTAAAACCTTGGAAACTTTTGAAAAAGCTTCAAATATGCTTAAAACTTAAGCTCAAATTTACTAAATGACTTTAACCCATAGTCAAGACCATTTTGACCCGTTTTTAAGCTTATGCCAAACACCCCTTTGCTTAAAAACTGTCAAACAAAAGTGACTTTAAAATTGATTTTAAAGCTAAAACTTTTAAAACTTTTTATCTACTCTTGCTAGTAATGACCTACTTAAACTATTTTAACACTAAAAAGCCTAGCTTATTAAGAAAAATAAGCTAGTTTCTCTACTAGCTTATACTAATACTTATGACAGTTTTGAGAGATAAGATGA